>OX155951.1:1780000-2065000 GCA_944548615.1 Micropterix aruncella
GAAAGTAGGTGGTACACAAGTTTACCATTTCTTTTTTCGGCAAGGTGTTGTTGGATTTCAAGTGGAAACGCCTATGCGCGGGAATAATTTGATTAGCAAGCAAAACATCAGGATAATCTCTTCTTTTGAGAGCCGAATTGAGAGAATCGAGGTATGTGCTGAGGCTAAAATTATTGTTGCATATGCGATGACCCCGAATTGAAAGAGAGTGCGGTATGGAGCGCTTAGTATGTGGAGGATGGCAACTATTGTAGTGTAGATAGAGTTGGTGGTTGGTCGGCTTTATGTGGACCGAGGTTTTTAGAGTACCATCGACAAGAACTAGATCCACATCTAGAAATGTGACTCTTTCGCTAGAAAATTTAAAGGTAAATTCCATAGTGGAGAAATTGTTTAAATCTTCTAGAAAAGATACCAGTGTCTCTTGGCCGTGGGTCCAAATGACAAATATATCGTCGATGAAACGCAACCAAATGAGGGGTTGATGGTTCTGCGTGTTTAAAAAGGCTTGTTCGAGGCGACCCATGTTTGCATACGACGGCGCCATTTTTGATCCCATTGCTACGCCTTTTACCTGCAAAAAGATTTCCGTATCGAACTCAAATGCATTACGCATTAAGATTAACTCCGTCAACTTCGTTAGGAAGTTAGTGGACGGCGAGTGGGGTGTTTCACGTAAATTTAGAAAATGTTTAATACTGCTCAGCCCTTCCGAATGAGGAATATTTGTGTAGAGCGAGACAACATCTATAGTAGCCAGTAGTATGTTAGGCTGAGATTGCAAGTCGATGTCTTTGATAATATCAAGGAAATGATATGTGTCACGAACATGCGAAGGGAGCTCTGATACAAATGGTTGCAAAAACGAGTCAAGAAAGGCTGAAATGCGTTCAGTAGGCGAATTAAAAGATGACACAATTGGTCTGCCCGGGTTGCCTTCTTTGTGGATTTTGGGCAGTAAGTAGAGGGTTGGTGTCCTGTAATTATTGGGGGTTAGTAGCTCCATCTCTTTGCTATTTAAATTTTCTGCGGGGCCGTAATCAAATATTAATATATATATATATATATATATATATATATATATATATATATATATATATATATATATATATATATATATATATATATATATATATATATATATATATATATATATATATATATATATATATATATATATATATATATATATATATATATATATATATATATATATATATATATATATATATATATATATATATATATATTAATATTTGATTGTATAAGTGTAAATTATTATTTTTTCAAATTGAAATTATGTTTATTACTAAATAAATGAAATTATAAAATAAATGAAAGGGCACTTATCTGGTCTGTGGCGACCAGGAGCGACTCCACGCCGTTTTTCTTCTCCTCTTTCAGTGTTTGCTGTTTCCTGCTGTGGTATTGGAAAATGACCAAACCGGCTTCCTATTTTCTCCTACAGCGGTAACACAACAATTCGAAAGATGAGAATCAATGCTGAAAAATAATGGCGATTAGTATATCTTAAAAACTAATGATAATTAAAAATGTGTATCAATATTTCGGCTCAGCCGTCGTCAAGATATGTGACATTTCTGAAATCGAACAATTCGTTGAAAATTTAAATTCAAGGAATCGAACAAAAAGAAATGGATTAATAATATTTTACACGATTTAGTTAAGGTACCATAACCAACCGTGCAAAACGTTATTTTATCATGAATGATTATAAATTAAAATAAAAAGCATTTGATGATTATGATAATATGATAAACCTTATTAATTTTGCCTATTGAGACCGGAACCTTTGCAAGCGCCTAAAATATAAATATAAGCCAATTCCCAAGATTTGACGTCCCTTTCTTTTGCATTATCACCAAGGCATTTTATTATTTTAACTTTAAAACATTGATCAAAAGATAAATTATGCGCCCTGGCATGCAAAGATATTGGGAGTTGGCTTTCATTTCCTACACTAGCCCTATGATTATTTAGTCTAATATTAAGTGGTGTTGTTGTTTCACCGATATAAAAGGCATCACAAGTCCTGCACAGAAGTTGATATGCTATATTTTTTGAAATACAACTGCAATGAAAGGGAACCCTGTAACTATTAGTAGTATTTGGACTGGTAAAAAAAGGACTTAGATCTAACAGAGGACAAGTTTTACAACGTGGACGACCACAAGGTTGAAGGCCAAAATTATTATTACCAATAGAGAAATTTTGATTATTTTTTGTTTTGTTTAATATTGATCTAATATTAGGTGGTCTGCGGAAAGATAAAATTGGCGGTGAATCTAAGAGATCCTTAGTGGATGCATCATTAGAAATGATGGGGAATAAATCAGATAATATATCTCACAGTTTCTCAGCACCAGGAAAATAAGTGGTGCTAAGAAAGATTTTATTATTATTTTTATTTGAAGAAATTTTATATATATATATATATATATATATATATATATATATATATATATATATATATATATATATATATATATATATATATATATATATATATATATATATATATATATATATATATATATATATATATATATATATATATATATATATATATATATATATATATATATATATATATAATAAATAAATACAAACGGAGCTGCCATGGAATTCACCGACCGGAGTCGGGCCCATCATAATACTATTTTTTACACTTCTGGGGGGTGAGCAGTGGATTCCGGACTTACGAACCGGCTGTGGTAGGTTTAGGACAGCTGTCTTGCCACATGTGAGCGTTCACCTTGCCACCCATTCACTCCCCCTTCGAAGCCATAGAATTTGAGATGCGCAAATCGCAGTTTTAGATAATTTTTCTAAGAAAGAGTTGATTATTTTTCTGGAAAGGCCAAGATCTTTAAAGAGGTGAAATAGAGATTTAGCTGGCAGGCCACGAGCGCCAACTTCCACCGCGTGAAGGTGAACAGTGAAGCCGTTCCGGGTTACGGCATTTGCAAGATCATGGTATTTATTTAATTTGTACTCGTGGTCTTTTGGGATATTTGATTCCCATGGAACAGTTAATTCTACAATAAGAGCCACCTTCCGAGATAGAGAGTAAAGAGTTATATCTGGACGGAGGGCTGTGCATCCGAGACTTTCAGGGAATTTATACTGCTTAGAGACCGAATCAACCTCCAGAATCCAATCTGTAGCTTTCTCGATTATTGAGAAAGGTTTTGTAGTTAAAAGTTTTTTGCCTTTAGAGCCATCCCGCACAAACTGTATTGGGGGTTTGGAGGATACTGTCAAACCCTTGTTGGCACGAGCCACTGAGAGACTAATTACCTCGCGAATAACAGCGAGAACTTTGTCATGGCGGTAAGTGTACCGTCCTTGATCTAAGGCCACCTTGCAGCCAGCTAGAATGTATATATATATATATATATATATATATATATATATATATATATATATATATATATATATATATATATATATATATATATATATATATATATATATATATATATATATATATATATATATATATATATATATATATATATATATATATAAAATAAAATTAGTAAAAGCTACTTAAAAAGTAGCGAAGGAAATCCCAGCTTGTATTGGGAAATGCTTATGTTTGAATGAGATATACTTACGGATGTGCACGACTTTCGACGGTGCATATATCTCATAATCTCATAAATAGGGCTTATCCGTATGCAACACAAAATGCCTTCAATTGAGACGAATTAAGCGAAAAAATAAAAAATTAAACTATTGATCACTTCGGCAAAGCCGTTTTCTAAATGAAAGTGACATTACGAAATAATTCAAATTTCGAATGCTACCAACATTTAAAATATGATACAATTGGCTGTGTTTGTTACCAACGAGCCATTAAATCGAAATAAAAATAAAAAAACCTCCATATGCTCAATGAAATGAAAGAAGAAACTTCAATCTTAATTTCTGGCAGAGGAGTTTATAAAAAAGATTGTATAATGTTATCAAAATAGGGTAAACCTATATAAAATTGTATAATATTAAAAAATTGTAAAGAAATATTGTAGAAAACAGTATAATATTGTTATATTTGATAAGGTTTGTAAAGAAATCCGTTTATAGGATGATGTTTTTATTTAAAATAAAATTAGTAAAAGCTACTTAAAAAGTAGCGAAGGAAATCCCAGCTTGTATTGGGAAATGCTTATGTTTGAATGAGATATACTTACGGATGTGCACGACTTTCGACGGTGCAATGTAAGTTTAAAGGTCCTTTTGCAGTCGACTAACGATCACTATTCATCCATATATCTCATAAATAGGGCTTATCCTTATGCAACACAAAATGCCTTCAATTGAGACGAATTAAGCGAAAAAATAAAAAAATTTAACTATTGATCACTTCGGCAAAGCCGTTTTCCAAATGAAAGTGACATTACGAAATAATTCAAATTTCGAATGCTACCAACATTTAAAATATAATACAATTGGCTGAGTTTGTTATCAACGAGCCATTAAATCGAAATAAAAATAAAAAACCTCCATATGCTCAATGAAATGAAAGAAGAAACTTCAATCTTAATTTCTGGCAAAGGAGTTTATAAAAAAGATTGTATAATGTTATCAAAATAGGGTAAACCTATATAAAATTGTATCTATGTAAAACCTATGTAAAACCTATATGAAAGACACCGAACCGCACTCATAATTTCATCACAGGTAAAAAGTTTTACCGCCCAACGAAGTGGGCACGGGTTAGCTAGTCGGCTCTATTTCTCCCTACACAGTGGTAGCAGTCTGACATTGAATAAGCCAATAAGAGGTATACTCGTATATTAGTAAGCGTGCACTAGCACCACTATACAAACAAATTTTCGAGGGCTTCAGGAATTTGGCGTGGAATGACTGGCTTCCGAAGGGTTAAATAGCATGCTATTTAATGTTTGTCGATCAAGCCATTATTCATTACAGTTCTATTTGAATTCAGAACGATAAAATTCCCTACGAGAGACTCCGTTAAATTGAATTCTTGCAATAACAGTTCTTAATTAAAATTATTGTTATTGTCGAACGCCTATCAAAACTGAATTTATTTTGTTTTATGTTTCCTCCCAATTCCGGAACATTTTGTTTATTTTCAATCGTTTTACTAAACTCGTGTCCGCGCAATGAAAAGCGTTCCTGGAAACAATAACTCGCTGGTGATAAAGTTTTTACTTCGCAGTTTATTAATATTTCTAGGAATGGCGAAGTGCCACCAAATTAAATTATGGTGTCGTAATTGATAATTTTGTATTATATTGGTTTTAGTTCAGTCGAATTAGTCGGTTAGTCGGTGGCGACTACAACGTAAATATTAATGTGACTGGGGTTAAACTACTTAAACGCATACGAACATACACTCAAAATACTTACCGTACAAAAATACATCGTCCGTCAAGAATCGTTGCAAAAAGAATATTATCAGAATTTTATTTTATTTCATTTTTATTTTTCGGAAAACTTACAGCGTTTTATACTTAATGCTAACACATATTATACGAATCTAAGGCCAAATAAAAGTTTTCACAATTAAACAAACAGTTCCTTCAATTGAGTGCCGCAGTCCTGTCTTGGTGCAACTTAGAACGGGCTATCATAACTGAATGCGTATACAAAATTTCGTGTATGTGCTGTTGACCGTTGAGGAGTCCTCTCGTCAGGAGCCAACCCTGGGTGCAGCAGCCATGTCATGGTGAAACCTAGATGGGCTATCATAACAGAATGCGTGTACAAAATTTCGTGTATGTGCTGTTGACCGTTGAGGAGTCCCCTCGTCGGAAGCCAACCCTGGGTCGAACTTACCAAAAAAAAAAATGCATTGTCATCTGAACTTAACCAATATGTAAATTTAAAACTTATACGGTAATATTTGAGGAGTTCCTTCAATTCCTCATGGATCCAAACATCATCAGAAAAGGATTTTGACAGAAATGGAACAAATCTGGAAGTATATGCTTTCAAATAAAAAATGAATTTTCAAAATGGGCTTTTTAAATGTCGGAGTTCTGAGGTAAGAAATATTTTAAAAAGTGCAACCGAATTGATAACCTTCTTTTTTTTTTTGAAGTTGGTTAAATTTTAAAAATCTCCCCCACTGACCCGCGAGTCCCGTGCGGCGTAACTTAAGGTGGCGTGGATTAAAGTATTTCTAAGCTTAAAATAATTGATGGCCGCAGTTTCGCATGGTTGGATTAGATGTATGTATCTACCTTCACTGACTTTCGATACCTGCAACGTGTCTTAATAACGAAGAGACTGCGGCAGGGAGCTAATGGGCCCATGCTGCGTTGGCCATGAAGACCCATGTGTTCAGGGTCGGTCACACTCACGGGTCAACACCTATCCGACGGCCTCCACGCATGAGGTGCGAACCTGGGTAGGACTCTGGCCTTGGTCAGTTTCACCTGGGAATCAAACCTCTGGCGCTCCTGGACGGTCTGCGCACCGTGCGGCGCAAGCCATCGATTGTGCACTCTGACTAACATATTGAGATGTCAACCACAACGGGCGAACCCGTCACCGCAGGACGTTTTAACGATTCATCGTTCTATCGACCGTGCAGTGAGCGTAGAAGACTTTGGACATTACAAATCCGACGTCTAGCTACGCCACAACCCGTAAGAGACCAACTCCTTACCGCGAGATAGCCAGGAATTTCTTCCCAGCGGCTCGAGACACTCGCGCCCTTACTTCCAATTGTAACCAGATTTCTCCGGTCTCTCGATTGGTTCCGAGTTCGAGGTCGCTTGCGCGGTCCTCTCCCTTATGAAGCGGTGAAACGGAGTAAACCGAATCTATCGCGGACCAAGGCGTCCTTTTGCCCGGCTGTTCACCCAGGATCGGATGGCCAATGGTCAATTCAAGAGCAGTCGCCATAAGGTACACAACCACCCCCGCTCTATAGGAAACAATACAGTTCCCAGACTCCCCCGACTGTTAGTCGGAGAGCACAATCGATTGGCTTGCGCCGCTCGGTGCGCAGACCGTCCAGGAGCGCCAGAGGTTTGATTCCCAGGGGAGACTGGTTGACCCAGTGTCCTACCCAGGTTCGCACCCCGTACGTGGAGGCCATCGGATGGGTGTTGACCCGTGAGTGTGACCGACCCTGAACACATGGGTCATCATGGCCAACTCATCATGGGCCCGTTAGCTCCCAACTCTGACTAACAGTCGGGGGAGTCTGGAAGCTGTATTGTTTCCTATAGAGCGGGGGAGGTTGCGGACCTTACGGCGACTGCTCTTGAAATGACCATCGGCCATCCGATCCTGGGTGAAGAGCCGGGCAAAGGACGCCGTGGTCCGCGATAGATTCGGTATACACCGTTTCACCGCTTCGTAAGGGAGAGGACCGCGCAAGCGACCTCGAACTCGGAACCAATCGACAGACCGGAGAAATCTGGTCACAATTGGAAGTAAGGGCGTGAGTGTCGGCCCGCCAGGTAACATTACTGGCTATCTCGCGGTTACGGCGTTGGTCTCTTACGGGTTGTGGCGTAGCTAGATGGTGGACTGTTTTGTCCCAAGTCTTCTACGCTCACTGCAGGGAGATAGAACGACTAATCGTTAAAACTTCCTGTGGTGACGGGCTCGCCCGCTGTAGTCGACAACCCAAGTTGCGGCAGATGAAGCCTCCATATTCGAGGCAGCGGCCACATTTCAGGCATTCCCGGCGCGCAGCGCAGCACTACGAACCAACTGACCTAATTAATTCGCCCCGTATTATTAATAACGCTTTCTTGCACACAAATGAAACACTAAATATTTCACTGTAAAGGCTAGGTCCCGCACTACGAGCATTTCTGGGTGGCGAAACCCGATTAATTTCATTTGACTAACTTCGCCCCGAATGAACAATTGGGAAACAGACTGAAAATGTTGAATTTCAACGAACGCTCGAATCGCAGTGTGTATTTTCTACTCCTGACGAAGAGACAAAAACTATTGGTATTTTTTTTAACAAATGACGTTGGGTTTTTACAATAGAAGACTCTCCTTGTTGTTCACGTACCTTATTATTTTATATATGTATTTACTAGCTGCTCCCCGCGGTTTCACCCGCGTGGTGATGGAAAATTGTGATAATGATGATAGAAAGTATTTTATATTTTCGTCAATTTTTCGCAGAATAGCAGAATAATATAAAAACATTGAAAAATTGACGAAAATATAAAATACTTTCTATCATCATTATCACAATTTTCCATCACCACGCGAGTGAAACCGCGGGGCGCAGCTAGTACATTATAGACGTGTAACTCCAACGGTTTTTGCGGCGCACGCCAGAATAGCTCGCAGATGGCAGAGTTTTTTCCTACTTACTTGACACATCGTTATATTTTGGGTAATTCACTGTATATCTTTATAAATTATAGCCTATGTGTTATTCTGATGTGTAAGCTATATTATTGTAAAGTTTCATCAAAATCCATTCAGTAGTTTTTGTGTGAAAGAGTAACAAACATCCATACATACATTCTTACAAACTTTCGCGTTTATAATATTAGTAGGATTAGTTAAAAACACATTCAAATACAAGAGCCCCAAAGAAAGATAATTTACAGTCTCGAAATGGCCGTTATAACCTCCTAAATTTCTCAGCCCATGCCCTGCCTCAGCCCATGTTAATACAACTGTTGGATTTTCTAATGTGCCAAGTAAAGTGCAACTGAGCCCGCCTTGTTAGGCACATCAGTGATAAGGCAATATCACTTTCTGAGTATTAATGGAGTGCCACGGTTGGGTCATACACTATTTTAACCGCAGTTCATATCATACAAATGCGATACGGCCCTTTTTGCCGTATTGGTGGCCGTCACATCAAACTTAGTTTTTATTACTGTAATATTGATTGGCATATTGAAGATAGGTAAATAATTTCATACCCAGCAAACTGAAATGACCCTCGACCGATTGACGAATTACAGGGGTTCAATCCGGGCGATTTTCTAGCGAATATGCCATTACTTACGGATAAAACTTTTCATAAAAAAATAGTATAATAATAATACAACGCTTTATTTGTTGGCACAAATCGTCGAGCTTATTGCATTGAAGCAATATCTCTTACACTAGCCTTAAACAAATAGGGGAACATGTTTTTCGGTAAAAATAAGATTAATCTATTATTAAAATCGCATTAAGGCAGCTCGTATCAAGTGCACCTACAATTTAAATCCAGCAGAAAGTGAAAATTTAAAATCATAAAGTGAACATTTAAAAAAGCAATGAACTTATAATGACAAGAGAAATTTATGATTGTTGTTTGAGCCTGTGTTTGAAGCAATATAAACTCGATGCTGTCCTTACATGTGTGGGTAAAGCATTCCAGGGACGGGCTCCATGTACGGAGGAGTGTGAGTAGAAATCGCTACTGTGACCAGCGATCGAGAACAGTGGGTTGTTCTCAGATCTCAGAGGGCGCCTGTGAGCTGATAGAGCATTGAACCTGCTTATGAGATAGCTCAGACCGGTCCCCTGCAAGATTCTGTAGAGCAAACCGAGGACTCTCGTATCTATCCTTTAGGGTCGTCAGCCAGTGAAGTCTCCTTTGTACTCGTAATACGGTCATAATTTCTTAGATCATAAATAGACCGAATTTTGCAGCTGGCTATAGATCTTAGGTGATGTCGACAAAGCAACATCTGCATAATTCAGGAGAGAGAGAGAAGAACAGATAGGCAGATTGTGATTTTGGTTTCCTCGGGGAGAAAATTCTTTAGCTTCTATAGTGTGTGAAACAGTCAAGTAATATTTTCTCATACAAATGTAATACTCAACGACATGCAAGTGTGGCTGATAGCATTGTCCGGAGAAACTAAAAGCAATTTATTTGGTCATCTATTGCAACGTTGTGTAACGGAACCCAAACGGGTTCGTCCGCCGGCCGAGAGAGGGTCCTCATGGATTTTATTTAGGAAATTATTATTGTGGTGAAATCGGTACTTGGCTACTTGCCGGGAAAGTCTTGGGGTAACACAACCGAGTTTTTTTTTTGTACCTCCATCTTCCGTTTCATTTTTTGGGAACCGGCGCCGGCACCAAAAAACACGTCATTACGTATTCCAAGTTTCAGTAGCTATTTGTAAATATGGGTAGGGTTGTATTTCCGAGTTGAGACGGGAGCCCCTCTAGTAGCGGATATTTTTGTAACGCTGAAGGATAAGGGCCATTACAGGATGTAAATACGGTAACGGGACGCGTCAGATTGCGGGGTAACAGTAAGGAAGGAAGAGCGAAAACAAAGCATTCAAGCGGGGAAACATGACACCCGTCGATCGGTTCACAAATGCTAAACTACTGGAGCACCCAACTTTTGCGTACATTTATTTTCTCAACATGTAACAGAACGCAATATCCTGATACATTTTGCACGTCATTTGTGGATGTTACCTTTCAATTCATTTATTTATTTCCTATTTCCTATCTTATATTTCAACTAAGATTACACTAGGGAAAAATAATGATTTTTAAATTAAATAAAGAGACTGTAACGACCCTTAAGTACCGTCACATGCGATCAACAAATGCATTGATTTCCAGTGAAATACAATTCAGCTATTATTTTAACTCGTGCAGCGATGAATCACCACGATGAAACAATACTATAACTCGGAATATTTTGGATTGCATCATTTCCCGGCTTATATAAACCGGCGAAAAAGCAACCAAAGTATCATTCCTCGAGTGATCACCTCCCGCAAGGTTGCTACGGCATACTCGGTACCCCTCTCACGAGGTCGCTCAACGAGTCCGGCTCCTTGGTTTCCTTTCCCTAGCTTTCCCAGTCGCGAAGCATCAGTCTGCATTCCCGCAGACTCGAGCAGTGCCCAGTACGAGATACTGGGACCACAAGTACAGTCCTCATCCATACACCCTCGTAACTTCAGTCGCGCATCAATACACTCGCGACAACATAACCTATTCGGGAAGCGTTATAACTGGCAATATCGAACTCTCGATCAATTCAATAAATACCATTTGATTCACTCAAAATCGCCTTTCAATACGGAGATAACCCGCAAGTTGATACCACCAGCTCACACCACACAACCTGGAGTCTAGTGA
This sequence comes from Micropterix aruncella, assembly GCA_944548615.1. Classification (NCBI taxonomy): domain Eukaryota; kingdom Metazoa; phylum Arthropoda; class Insecta; order Lepidoptera; family Micropterigidae; genus Micropterix; species Micropterix aruncella. The sequence goes on from OX155951.1 coordinate 1,791,095, forward strand.
GGGGTGGTCCCTCACAAGACCAATTGATTCATTCCAATCCCATGCAGTCCGAGGCACGTCACACATCTAACTAGGCTTAAGCCTGTACCTACCTAAATGTGCGATTAACGACTTATTTTAGATTGCGAACTGACATTAAAAATAAAGTTTTACATTTAAAACTTATTAAAAATAAATTTTAATAGAAGAGATTAGTGACAAAGTCATATTATGTAGACATTTAAAAAAATGGTTGTGCTACTCAACGACTTTCCCGGTAAGTATCCAAGGACTGATTTCATTTGAATATTAATTTCATAAATACAATCAAATCACAACGGCCCATCAACGAAAAAAAAACGAGACGGAAATATCCATTTTAGCTCCCTGGGAGACCATTTCCAGATGAAGGTCTGTCCTGTCCGTGTATTTGTCTGAGTGGATTTTCATATGAGTGAGCTGAATTTTGGCATGCAGGCATCATTTGGTGATGCTGTTGTAAAGGCTGTGGTTGAAATCGGTCCACCAGGGGGCGCACTAGTCATATTTAAATATCGAAATATTGGACGTAGAGACTTGAAATTCGGTACACAGATACTTTTTGGGCTGAAATCACATTGTAAAAATTTGGTTGGAGTATCTCCTATACAAGCTACACTGGTAATATTTAAATTCCGCCATACATTTTAATCGAATAATAATGCTATCCATTAGATCTTGGCATAGCCCAGCCCTTAGCCGAGAAATGAACAGCGCCACCAGAGGCATTTCTGTTGAACCCAACCAGGTGCATTCGCCGACCGAGAAAGGGCGCTCATCGAATTTATTTATGAAGTGAATATTCTAATGAAATCAGTTCTTGGCTACTTGACGGAAAAGTATTGGGTGACATCCATTTTTAAAAATTTCCGACTAGGAATCGAATCCGATGTTGAAGAAGTGCTTTTTTAATGTTTGAAAATTTTTGGAATAATTCATATTTCGCCCCCACCCTTTCCTCTGTTATTTAGGTCAAAGTTATGGTAAAGTCTATGGGAAAGTTATTTCCATTATTATTCTGCGTCCAAAAGCGTCTGATGTGTACTATCGCAAATGGAGACTGTTTTCTAATTCATATTATTTTAATACATAAATATGCTTGAATTTTGGCAAAAAGAAAAATTCAAAGTTACTCTTCGGCTACGTAACGACCAAATTTGGTTGCACATCAGAACATCGTTGACTGCTTAACGACCAATATTGGCGGTTTGCTCCCGGAGCGTACAGTAATATTATTTTCTAATTCGAACGCATCCTAAAATCCATACTAAATATCTCATTATTACCATAGATACATAGACGGTCGCTAGAATAATTTCGCGCGTCATTTCGCGGATATTTTTGGTAAAAGTCCATTGTCAAACATCATATTTTTTTTTTCGAGAAATCATCAAAAATTTTATTGGTATTATGAGCTAATATCTAAATATTATTGTATGTAAATATGCAAAACGAAATTTAATTTTGATAGATAATCTAATAACGATCACGATTGTATTTACAATTTCTCAATAGGGTTCCGTATTTTCCCGTAAGACAAGTATAAATGCCGAGTTTTTTTCACTTTTTCGACTTTCTCATAATTATTCATAATTATCTAATTGTTTTACAAAATGAGATTTCAATATTCTATATTGTACGAAACTTCAATGCGATCATTGCACAGTTATTCTTTTTATGCTTGCTATTGTCTAAACATCTCCATCGTCATAGGTTCATTTTGGTTATCTGCCGGGAACCAGCATTTCGACGAGGCTACGGACGTTACTTGACGCTCGAACTTGGCTAAACCCGTATACCCGTTTGGATTTAACACCGCATTTAGGATACACACACGTAGGAAACGTGTCAAGCGCAAGTTAGCAAGTTTACACAGTAACCCAAAGATCAAACCTGATTTCTTTGTAAAAATGTGTGCATCCACAGATCGACTGTAACGTCCGTAGCTGCGTTGAAACACTGGTTCCCGTCAGATAATCGAAGTTAATCAGCGTAGGGCGTAGTCAGTAATTGGATGGGTGACCGCCTGAGTACTGGCCACGTGATGTTATAAAAAGCCGGGCGCATGTAAGGACCGTTACCGTAAAGGGTATAAAGGAAGACAAATTAAAAATGTACTGCAATAAGGTCGTTCGTTCGTTAACGCGTCCGGGCCAGGTAAGGACACGTCTCCCAAATAAATGCAGCCTCGATGGCCTTATCTTTTGCCAATCATAGGTCCAGGTGAGGGATGAGGGTTGACAGTTGTGGCCAGTGTCGGAGGTGGTCTTCATCTTCATCTTACAATTGTATATTGTGTCCTCTGTGTAGCCCCAGCGAAGGAGAATTGCTCGGCATCTTGTCACATCTACGCTTAGTCTATTGACACTACGCCAGGTGGTATAGGGAGGAGGTGACCCCTTCCATGTCTCATTCGGGTTGATGATTGACTGCCATAGAGCGGTTGTGTTCGGCTCATAAACGACTTTCGCGATTTGAGGCGATTGTGGCGTGGTTTTTGCCCGTGCAGCGGGTATCTTGGGTCATCTATCACCTTTAGGCGTTCTGAATCAGCCAGGACATCACGACGTATTAAATATATGAATACTCTATATAAGACTGCAATAAGTGAATATACTATATACAGCGATCATACACTAGAATTGCATGTATCCCACGGCCATGAAAGATAACATTGAATATTGGCACCCAAATTATAACTGAAACCGAAATCCCACGTGTAGCTTCTGTAAGCGTCTAGTTCAAAAGACGAAAGACGCCGACACGTGCAAACACTTGTCAAAAACGGAGACGGCAGGTGCGCAGCGCGATTTTGAAACGATTTGTTAAGATGTATCGGAAACGTAACAAATAGGGGGTGAAACAGAACCGTTTACCATTCTTTCTATTGATTGTGTCTATTTTTTCGTATTACCTAATTTTATTTATATCGCGTGACTTCAAACTTAGAGGAGAAGGGAATATACTAGCATTGCTAATATAGGATATCAGATAGCTCAATGCAGTTTATTACGTTTTGACAACTTTTCTGCACCGGCTCCATGCATGCAGGATATCATTATCCGGCGAAAGTTATTGCAATTTATTTGGCTATCTATAATAATATTGATAATGAATGACCATTATTTAATCAATGATAACAATTTGTCACGTTGTGTATATAGATGACATAATAATAGAATTTTAATACTGAAATAAAAGAATGAAATTATAAAATAAATCTTTATTTTCGAATCGTCAACTGACCGACGGACTATATGTGGCGATAAAGCGCCTAGACGATTTAAACCATTCCTTAGAGATTTAATTAATTACATAATAATTTTAAATACGATCAATTTAAATTAAAATCAAAATTGAAAGAAAGAAAAAGCAAGAGCCTCTCAGGTCGAGGGCATATTTTCAGAGTTCAGGCTTATGGGAAAATGGTTCCAAGGACGGGTGGCAAAAGTCGATATCGGGGAGATCCCGCGGCTTAGCCGACACGATGATCGTCTTGCGGGGGTCGGGCACGACTGCCTCGAAGTCGGCCCCCGAAGAGGCGCTGGAAGCTGCTACTGCTGCTATGACATATCGATGTATTCTAATTTTCTATCGATTTATATCGAGTAAAATGAACAATATGATTCAACGGTGTTTCCACGCGAAGAAATGTGATTCCCAAAATTTCCTCGTCGTGACAAATTATAACATAAATTAATAGTGTCATATATCGCATTTTTATATAGACTGAGGGCCCGATTGCGTTTCTTTGTGAACTAAAACTAAAATTAGTCCAAGCGAACGAGACAGAGCAATACGTTAGAGCGGTATATGAAACGAACGATCGTCGATAAATACTACCTGCCGAACTTATACTCGTCCGAATAAATTCGAGCATATTTCGTGCGGTGTAAGATTTGACCTTGGCGGGCAGTTTTAATGCAAAAAGTGACAACCGGTCATCTCACACTTCGCTCTAGCGTATTGCCCTGTCTCGTTCACACGGACTGATTTCTGATTTTAGTTCACGAAGAAACGCAATCGAGCTCTAATTATACATCAAAGCAATACTACGGATGGATTAAAATGCCATCAATTAGACTATTTGAACTAATGTTCAAATAGTCAATATTTCAATATTTGAACTAATGTTCAATAGATGGTGCGTTAGGTTCTTGTAATTCATAATAATTAGGTGCTTTAATAAGCACTTAATTCCAAATAGCAACCAAAATATTGGTTTTTCAAAATTTATCCTCCAATAATTATTTTAGCTTTAAATAATACCTTTTCAACAAGCTAAAAAAATCGGTTGGATAGCCACTAATATAAAGCAGTTTATTTTTATTGCAACTGCGGCTATCTTTGGTAACTTCACCACAGACATACTCCACACCTGTGAGAGTGTCACAATGAAAATTATCAAAGTAAATATTTTTACCGATTCAATGACACCACTTGTATCTTTCCTTCATTAACTTGCCACGGAAAGCAAATGCTACTAGACTACTCAGCAAGTACGGTTCCAAAAGCTTAAACTTTGGTTCCATAGCTATTCGGCTATTCGGAGCTATTCGGTTCCAAAAGATAAAACTTTGGAATACAGAAGGATAACTACAAGGATCGAAGTTTTGATATTGGCAATGCGGTGTGCTCGGAAAATCCTGTAATATTTATTTATTTATTTATTTATTTTATTTATTAATATTTCACACACATTTATAATACTAGATTAATAAGATTAAAATCTACCTTGCTGGAGTAATGCCCGTACTAAGGTAGACTTTTATGTATTCTTTTTTTCCTTTTTTTTTTTAGTTGGTAAGTGTGACATAATGTAGCATTGTTTTACGTGGTAGCTCTATATTTACACAAATTTTACATATACCTACTTATAATTTAGTAACATAATATACATAATAATATTAAATAATCATATATACACATACACATATAAACATATACATCTACACATATACATACACATATATACATATATACATTTATACATATAATCTATACATATACATAAAGCAGTAATTTTATGTAGTTTGGTATTCTTATACAGCACTATAATTAACTAATTTCTCCGTTTCGTTTCTTCCTAGCTCAATCAACCATTCCGTCATAATTTGTCTTCCTCGTATGGTATCTAACTTCACTTTTAATTCCGAATGTATTCTATTGTGTAGTCGGACAGCTAGAAAAGAAAAATGTCGTTGGGCGAATTTAGTTTTCATCAGGGGAACATCATGTTGCATGGCTGTAACTGCGCGTGTTCTGATAGTATGAGATTTAATCATATGCCGCTCTGTGTGGGTGTAATAAAATATTGTCGATACTTTCACATATAATTGGCGTATGTCTAGGACTTGGAACTCTTTAAATAAGTGGTCGCTGGAGAACCTAAAAGGCTTTTTATTTATTACCCTTATTATTGACTTTTGAGCCTTAATTAAGGGATCTAGAGCTGAAAGTGACGCGCCACCCCATCCAAGGATCCCATATGATAGTATACTATTATTCTAGAATTTTCTTGAAATTTTGGTTTCGTGAAATAATCAAGATTTGAATCAAGGTTTCGTGAAATAATAAACGGAGCATATCACCTCACGCAGAGATGAAGGCAACCCTAATTCCTATCATCTTCAAAGGTACACATAAGAAAGTATATGTATGTGCTGTAAAATACTAATATTTACTGAATGGAACGATAGGAGATAAATCCATCCAATAAATGGCGGGGCACGGACGAGTCGATAATGAAAGTTCAACATTATAATTGAATCATCTAGCAGTGCAAATACCAGATGAAAACCGCCGCTTCGCAGCGCTACTAACAATCACTGAAACTTGGCTGCTGCTGAATGAAATTACTTTTTTACATTAGGGGTGTACGCCTGCTAGGGCAATAAATAGTCAGGATACTTTGTTGACTCGTTCTTGTTTGACTTTTTACTTACTAAGTTTTTTCTATGTTAGAATGGCTGGCATTTATCTTTATCGGCGTATGTCTTCAAAATTATTTGATAAACAAAATAATATATGATTGGTTAAAAACTGAAAAATCAAGGGTGGTATTAAAAACACTAATCTATAGTAATATTATAAAGAGGTAAAGTTTGTGACGTTATAGGAAGTAATCTCTGGATCTACTAAACCGATTTTAAAAATCATTTTACCAATAGAAAGCCACGTTATTTGTTAGTGTAAAGGGTTATATATTAATCCGAAAAATGAAAAGACTTTTTCGTGGTAGTCGGATTTGCAAAGTAAGTCGGAGAATAAGCGGTCGAACGAAAACTTTTCTAACTAACGCTGCCTTAACGATGAGAGATATATGATTAAGTTCTAGAGAAAAGTTGTAGAGCTTAATAATGCCTACAAAAAAGTCAGCGACAGCATATTTATTTATTTATTTATAAGTACTTATTACAATGGTTACGACTAATTATACCAAACAAGTTCAAGAATCAGACATAAACAGTTCAGAGATACCGTCACATCGTGTTTGGCACCTGCCTAAAACTCATCTAACTAGGTCAACTAAGGCCTGTATCTAGATGAGCTTATTACAATACGTATAATTACAATGATAAGCACGTCATATCAGGTCTACCTTTTATATTTAAGTCACAAAAAGAAGTATTTTATATTACAAAAATAATTTAAATCTTTAGGTCATGTTTGTATATTCTGAATGAATAAATTGAATACTGAATACTGTATCACATTTTTTTTTAGAATTATTAGATTAAGAAACCGGCCTCGATGCGATAACTGCACTGTTAATTTTTCGTAAATTCGAACTGTACAACTTTCCTACTTAAAGCGTCGTAAGTTTGTGTGTAATATTTACACGGTTCCGCGAGCTGCTAACGCCTTCGCTCCCTATAGATTCCGAAATTGAGCGCTTACCGAAATGCTGCTCGAATGAGACGCGGGTAGGGTGGATCATCAAAGGGTTAAAATTGTGCGAATTCATCGCGCATTGTTCTCTTCCGCCGCGGTTTGTCCGTCCGCTGAATTGTTTTAATACAACAAAGCTTCCCTATTTTACTTTCCCGTTCGTTCGTTTTGGCGTACATATCTGTGTTATTATTATTATAGGAGAAAGGGAACCCCCCCCCCCCCGATGAATTGAATGTATGAATTGCGTTATGCGGGTATATACGGGATGATTCATTGGGATGGGGTATGAAATGCAGGAAGAAAACCATTATAGGATAGGATTAGCACTCTCTGTGGTCTCTCTAAAGAAAGAGCTGCCTCTTCAATTCAACATAGAGTAAGCGGGTACACTTTAGATATACGCAGTGGAATTGATTGTATATCGTATTTATTTATTTATTTGATCTTTGGGAAACATACAGTGCTACATTAATTAAGTCTAACTATCTTACTACAGAACAAACACAAACACAGCTATGTAACGCACGATAACGTGCATTACCATAATACGAGGAATAAATCCCTATATGTTCAGGCATTGCACCCATCAACTGCTGAATTCCAGCTTACTTCTCATTACATAAGCCTCAATTTCAATAATAAATTACCAGAAAACAAAAAAAATATTCAAAATTATGACAAATTCAGGAAAGAGACGAAAAAATATTTATTTGAGAAATGCATTTTAATATATGTGTAGGTATATAATACTGAAATTTTAATTCTAAGCGTCAACATATATTTTGAAATTTTCTCAACAATAAATAATATAATTAAATAATAAATTTAGTGAATATAGTGCAATTCGGCGGTTAAGTAACCCGACCAAGTTGCCACAAGCCTAGGAAATGGAAATATTTTCCTGAAAGTGTGGAGCTCGCCAAGACGTGTGGCCGACGTGGCGGGTATCGGGCTAAATACCTCCAATCATGATGAACAGTACAACCTTACCACGGCCCCCAGTCCCCAGCAGCCCCACTAGCCCGAGCAACGGCAGCGGTTACGGTAACGGCGGGGCAGGGGTGCTACAGCTGGACTTGTCTGGATGAGGGAAACGGACAACCGATCCGGATGGAGAGTGATTGGAGAGGCGTATGCCCAATGGTGGGCGAATGCGCGCTGGCGAAGAAGAAGAAGAAGACGATATAATAGATTATATTACCTGTAAGATAATATATTCTAATTGTGTATAATATAGTCTTACTTGTGGTTTGTGTATTCTTTTTCTTAATTGTTAAATTAATTTTCTGGCTCTTATTTCATTACGCTGATTTTGATTATTTTTACTTAATTTGATTATTTAAATTTGAATATTTTTAGATTATTTTTTTACCATTATTATTTTTTGATTGATTTTATATTTTATATTTGTAATTTAAATTTCTGATTTTTATATTTTGATAATTTTATTCGTATTTTTTTAAACGTTAGTTTAATCTCGGCGATAAATCGCTTTACCGCAATACTTACACGAAATAATAAAACGACAGTTGGCGAATAAATTCCGCAAGCATGGATTCACATGAGTTTCAACGCATCGCTGTCATTATGTAAAAATTAACGTTCTCTTCGAAATATTCGTGGTTGGGGATTGTTCCGATTTTCATATCGGCTGACAGCGACGCGATCTTCGGGTGTTTGAGAGCTTAAAACAAAAACAGCTAGGTACATCATAGGGCAGAATATTGCAAATTTATATTGTTAATAAAAGATAAATCGACCCGACTGACAGTTTATACAGAGTCTCTCCAAGAAGTTCTTGTAAGCCGCTATTCGTAGAATCAGGAACCATGACTCTATGTTCGCCTTACATCTACCAAAATATTACGTACGATCGTATACTGCTAGCGGAAGACCCGGTTAATAGTGATTTTTATTATCACGATACAAGGAATAAATGCAATCTCCACATAAAACGACAGCGACTAATTGCGATACAGTTTTATTCCCCAAAATTTGTATTACTATAATAAGATTCCAAACCAAATCAAAAGCCTTGGAGAGAACCAATTTTTAAAAAAAATATTGGCAATGATTTGGAAAGAAACCCAATTTATGTTATAAGGGAGTTCGAAAATTCTGAATCTATTTTCCATGCTGATAATTTGTCAAATTTTAAACGGTATTATGCTAGCTGACATTCTAATTCTTATATAATTTATTTTACACATATTCATTTTAAAAATTATGAACCCATATTGCTGGATTGACAATAAAATAATTTTATTTTGATAATTTTACATAGAATTTGCATTTCTATGTCCCTGACTATTAAATCGCATTAGTATATTTTAATAATTTGTATGTAGGCAATATTAAATATAATAATACAGCCATGACAACTATCGTAACAGTTATGTTTTAATAATTATTTTTGTAGAATCTTTAATCTTGTGACGCAAGTATAGGAATGCCTATCTACTGCAATAGTTGTTTGTAGTGTATTGTATTGTATTGTATTGTATACTGAACTCATTGTTAAATATATAATCTTAAATCTTAAACTATAAACCTTTGGTCTTGATGATGGCGTTGAGTCTGCCGACGATCACGTGCTGCACAAATATGTCATATAGTACTGTGATTTTTTTATTATTATTTTTCTTATTTTGTTTTTTAATGTACTTTTATAATAATTATTATAAATCATTTATTATTTCATATTAATTATATGAATCATTTATATTAAAGGTAGGCCAACGCAATAATGATAGCAACTAATTTAACTGTATACCAAATAAATAAAACTGTCAATTTGTTACCATAACAGGAATTTATGAGAAACGTTACACGAAAATTCGGACTTTAAATATACTTCTATTTTTATGTCCACTTCTATTGGGGAAAATTATTTATGTCGGAGATTTAAAACAAATTGAAATCAGATTCTGTCCCTACACTAACATGCATCAATATAATCCAATTTACCAAAGCTCTAACCACAGCCACACATTCTGTAAACAGTCCTTTAATACTGCGCTAAAGTCGCCAATTACCAGCATATGCAGCCATATTGCAGGCAATCTCTAATCGGTAAATCATCCGAGGACTGCTTCGCAGCCACAAGCCGCGACAATGCCGCCCGGACAGGGAATATTACAGCTTGCATTGCGCAGATTAATAAAGCGAGGACACGTGTTGTGATAATTCAGATTCGCGCGACCATAAATCTTAATGCTCCATTGAATTCTCGGTCTGGCGATGAGGCCGCGTTAAATAGACGCTTCTAGGAGAGCTTATTATTATATCCCGAGCGAGAGATCAGCAATGTCATCGGGATATGACAACGCTGCTGGTTAGGCCAAGCGATGATGTGTAGTGGCTTTTATGGGATCTCATCTAGTTTCTCTTTTTCCTCTATGATAATCGTCCTCTTTTATATTAGCATTGTATTTCGTTCATCATCATCATCATCATCATCATCATTTATTCATTCCATGAAAGCATTTCACAATACTGAGGAACATGTCAAATTTTACAAACATAATTTACCGGATGATAAAACCGCTTTGATTAATTGAAAGGAAAAAAAAATTGTAATCAGAGGTGATTACTTAAAAATAGTCAAATTTACAAAATAATCAATAATCAAACAAAAAATAATAATCAATACAATGAAAAAGAAAAATTCTGAAACATGCGTAATTAAAAACAATGTCAATAAAATCTAAAACTTAGTGCGAAAGTATAGTCATAATATGGTTATTTATAATCAAGCAATTGTGGACTTGCTATCATAAAAGTCGTCCAGTTTGTAAAGGGCATGTTTGACTAACTGATTTTTCAAGAAGATTTTATATGCTGCCATCTCAAGTCTTCTCGTCGATGACGGCAAAGCATTGAACAATTTAAAACTAATATATATATATATATATTTTTATATTTAGTCAAGCGTACTTTAGGCAATAATACATTGTTATTTATGTCGCGTATTATGGCTATACTTTTGATACGTCTCTCCAAAAGTATGCGGCATGGATGGGCTTGTCGTTCGCCTCTTGTAGGTTCTGCTGTGTTGTGGGGATTGACAACTGCTAGCAGTATAGGAGTTGTTCTTCATCTTGCTGCGATTCACAGTCGCGTATTGCCTCTGTGTAGTCCGAGTAGATCTACACTTAGAGTACACTTAATCTGTTGAGACTACGCCAGGGATAATGATATGAAACCCCGATACTATCTCTTCTTTTATGTCCTCGCTAAGTGAAGCCCTCCATCGAGTGATGCGGCTCGAAGATTAACTGCCTTGAAGCGGTTGTGTGCAGCTCAAGAATGACTTTCGCAATTTGTGGTGAATGTGTGTGGTTCTAGCCTGTGCAGTGGCTGTCTTGGGTCGTCTTTCACCTTAAGGCGTTCAGAGAAAGCAATCCCGATGTTTTTCAGGGGGAGCGATGCCGATGAGCACATAAAGCTTTTCGACGGGATTAGGCTTGAGGCAGCCGGAGATGATTCTTATAGCATCGTTCACAGCAGTGTCGAACGTTGATCCACTGTGGAGCGGCATATTCCGCTGTCGACATGCATAGGCACAGTGCAGAGGTTCTAAGTGTAGTAGGGTTAGGTCATCATGTACTCTCAGTTACTTCCTGACGATGTTATTTCTGAAACGTACCTTCTGTTTCGTGTTGTGATAATGGGCTTTATAAGTTACAGAACGGTCGATGACCTTTTTCTTGGTATTTGGGTGCTTCCCAGTGTTGTAGATTTCCTCCTTTCCATCTGACCGCAAGTTTTCTGTTCGCTTGCTGGTTTTTTCAGGTGGATAGCGCAAATGTTGGTTAAGTCTGAGGAGATTGTCAGCGAAGTAGCGAGTCATTGATTCCAGAACAGTCTCAGGTGTTTTCTCATTTTCTTCAAAGGAGTGACATTGAGCGGCCAATGCGCTGCCAACTGCGTAGATGAAGTGGTGCTGATCTGGGGGAATGGGTTGGTCGTTCGTGTAGACCTCGAAGGGTACTTGAGCTAGCACTCCGCCGAATCGCATACTGATTTTCCCACCGAGATGAACAGAGAAGCCGCTGTTACGTAGAAATATTGCGATGGTCAGCGTTAATTCGTAGTCCAAAATTATAGCTTAAAAGCGATGTATCGTTACAAATAATAACAAAAAAACATAAATATAAATATCGTAATATCTATCATTTTATATAAGCAGGTATTTTTATTATTATTTATCTGTAGTTTCTATGGATTTATTATTATAATACACATATATTATATTATAAATTATATTTTTTATGTATGTATGTATGTTTGGATGTATGTATATGTATATTTATGTGTATTTGTTTATGTATGTGAGCTGTATTGTTACTTTTATTTAATATTACACGGTTGGCTGTAAGAAATCGCGAAACGATAAGCCCACCGTTTGTACTAAGTTAAAATAGGATTTAAATTTTCTTTACCAATGTAATTATTTTTGTTAGTACAATAAAGGTATTTTTCATTTTCATTTTCATTTCATTTCATCGTTATGTATAATTTTTTGTTGGTAAGGCAACCTACATAAATATTGAAAGGACAGGTAATATGTCTCCGTGGTGGGCTTCTTCCTTGAGTGAACTTCGATGGCGCTTCCGCCAGTGCTATCGTTGAGCCGGTAGAGCGAAGAACGATCTTTTATCGCCGGACGTTGCGCTACAGTTGCCAGTCGAATTGACGACGACTCGCAACGCTTATAACCCTTTTGGGCAAAAATGGAGGCTTTCCGCAGGCTAGGAATTCGAATCCCTGTGAGATAATTAGCGTTCTACGGGAGAATGGCTCTGGCGGTGATCGTTACCGATTTAAGATTCTATGTAAAAAATATAATTTAGACTAATATCAATAAAGGTCGACTGCATGCAATATAATACTGTAGTGACAAGTCCACCATTTGTGAATTTTAAATTTTAAAAAGAAACGTAAATATAAAACCGGCTCGAAGGACCATTAATAATATGTCAGTGCCCTTTTATCAGAGAGTAAGCCGAAAAAAATGTAAAACGACTATCCTTGGAAAAGTGTTTTCTTATAATAAGGAGTGGCATTCGATATTTTGGGTTTAAAGATGTTGATGTATTGATGCTAGGATGTTACTGTGGGTAAACTATGATGAACTCTTTATAAATGTTGCTGAATGATGATGCGTTGCGTTGCGATTTGTGAGCAATTTCAGCATTGATCAATTTCTTCTCCTGTAGAAAGTAAAGAGACAATTTGCCAATCTTTGCTTCTCCAGGTTAGTTGGAAATGTTACATAACGTCCGCTTCATTTATGGCCTCAGACAATATGTCAATATCACGGAATATCGAAGTAGACTGCAGTACCTTACTACCAGGGAGACGAAGCAGGTGATAACTCTCTGCCTGTTATATAGAATCATCCCGAATAGCGTGCCGCTTTATCTCGCCGAAAGATTCCCCGCTCTATCGGCGCACGGCCATTCCCCGAGATCAGAGGGCAATAACCTTTAATCTATCCTGGTCACAGCAGCGACTTTTTCTCGTACTCCTTCTCCGTGTAAGCTGCACGACTCTGGAATGCTTTGTTGAAAAATGTCAGAATAGCCCCAGCATCACCACGTTCAACGCCAGGCTCAAGCAGCATATAAACCTACAACCATAATATAACCAACCCTCCTCCTCCCCTTTCTTCTCGCTTCCCTTTTCTTATTTCGTCTCCTTCATTTCCTCTGCGTCTTAATTTATTTTTATAAATTGTTTTTATATTGTTATAATCATATTTTTTGTCTAGTTTTCTGTTTATTCAATTTAATTTTAATTTTGTGTAACCAACGCTATACTTATAATATGAACTTAAGTTGTAGATTAGCTGATAGACGTTGCCGCAACGCAGTTCTACCCATCCTATCCGGGCTCGCACTTCTGCAAGAAGGCACGGTATGGGTACTGACCTGTGAGTTGTGTCACCATAACACATGGGCCATAATGGCTCAACTGCACGGGCCTATTAGTTTCCTAAATGCAAGGCAACAGTAGCCACGTGTCCATTTTTCCTAAAAAAAGAAGCGATGATCCGCTTCGCGGCACTTTGCAAGCGCGCCACTTGTGTTCGGTTCATCTTGTAGTTCCGTAGCATCATGCTCTTGTAGTTCGGTGTTGCTGGCTTCGTAGTCGTTTATCTGAGGTTCGATGGAAGAACATGAGTGACTGTTTCACAAACAGCTGGCGTATGTCTAACACATTACTTTCTTTGAATAGCATGTTGGAGTCATATCGTGGGGGCCTTCTATTGATTACCCTCAACAAAAGCTTTTGGGCTTTCACTAGAGGATCCAAGACAGATTTTACACATGCTCCCCAAGCTATTATTCCGTGTACCCATAAACCCTGACACAGGGCCATATAAACCATATTTAGGGAGTTCTTAGAAAGGACGTTGCGTAATTCTCTAAAGACGAAAACTAGTTTCCGAGACCTCGAAGAGAGTTGTAATAATTGGTTATCCCAGCTCAATTTAGAGTCTATTAGGACACCCAGATACTTGACTTCGGTTTTTTCTTGGATATGGTAACAAGCGCAGGATGGTTGCCTATTACAGTGGTAAGAGTGGATTGTCAATGATGGAGGAGGTGTGATGACTACAGGACGTAATCCAAACACAATGAAATTGCTTTTTGAGGCATTCAGAGTTAGGACATGTCTATCAAGCCATGCTTTCACACTGTCCAGGCTATTTTGTGCCTTTACTAGTACCTCAGCCCATGTTTCTGCTTCAACGAGGATAACCGTGTCATCAGCAAAGGAGACAATTCTTGCATAATCGCCAAGAGGCAATTCACACAAATGATTGACGTACATCAGAAAGAGAATAGGGCCAAGTACGCTGCCTTGAGGTACACCAAAGGATATTTCGGCACTGTCACTTTCTTTGCCGTCAATCACTAAAATCTGTGACCTGTCCTTTAAATAACTTTCTATCCATTTATTCGAGCATCCCTGTATACCATATCCAAAGAGCTTTTTTTAAAGTATCGCATGTGAAACAGTATCAAATGCTTTAGACAGATCGAGGAAAATTGCCATGGCTTTTTTCCCTTGGTCAATACTCTTAGCTACGGATTGAGTAACGAAATTAATGGCATCATTTGTCCCTCGACCTTGTCTAAAGCCGTATTGATGATCAGAGAAAAGTCCCTCTGAGTCAAAGAATTTAACAAGCCGTGACTTAGCAATTTTTTCGATGATTTTTGAAAACACGCTAAGCAAGGAGATAGGCCGATAGTTGCTAATTTCATCACTACTACCAGACTTAAAGATTGGTATAACTTTTGCCCTCTTAAAGCATTGGGGAAAAACTCCAGTTTTAAAACTTAGATTAATTATGTGAACGATAGGCTCTGCAATCCAGTCCTCCGCATATTTCAGCAGGTCACTAGGAATTTCATCACAGCCGGGGGCACATTTTTTTAAGTTCCTAATTGTTTTCCTAACCTCGCTTGTATCAGTAGGAGTGAAGTGGAATGATAATGTACTTTTTTTCTCGCTATTTAATGAGTTCGATAAAATATCCTCCGTCGAATCAATATCCCGGAGTATATGCTTTGCCAGTTTTTCTCCTACAGTAGCAAAATACTGATTTATAAAATTTAATGTGACTTGCGGATACTGATCGACATTTGTGATTTCTTGACCGATTTTAACAGCCTTAATTTTTGAATTTTCTTGTTTTCCGAAAGCTATGTTTTTTATTATTTCCCATGTCTTTTTTTTGTCTCCATTGACTTCATTAAGCAAGTTTTTGTAGTAGTCATATTTAGTTTGTTTTATGAGCCTTTTGCACTTATTGCGATAGGTTTTATAATAGGCGAGTAGCTGTAAATCATTAGGATTTTTTTTTACGCTTTTGTGGATTTTGTCGCGTTTTCTTAGACTTGATAAAAGACCGTCTGATATCCATGGTTTGATTTTTAATTTTGCTCTACTATATGACAATTCAACTATATAGCACCTAAAATATTCAACCGCCTTGATGACAAAATAAAGGAAATAGAAAATACCATTTTATTTAAAAAAAATATTAAAAAATGGCTTGACGACATAGGTCGTTCTAGGACAGAGAAAGAACTGCTGCAAGTCATATCTTAAAAAAAATATATATATATTTCTGCATAACTTTACTATTATACTATATAATATGATATGATATTAAACAAAATGTACTATATTGTAATATAATGCAAAAGAATAATACTATAATATATTTAGATCGTTATATTTATATATTTGTGTATGTATGTATATGTATGTGTGTATGTGTATATGTATCTATATGAGTACCTACGTCAGTTAGGCTTCTCCACCTAAGTCAGAAAGTAAGTCGTATGCCCAGATACAGGCTATATTTGGCCTAGTAGGGTATACGCTGAGCATGGTCATGTGAATGTGGGCCGTTGTTTCTTCGCACCATTACTTGTTATGACCATTTTTATGCGTTTTATAATTATGTTTGATACAAATAAATAAATAAATAAATAATAAATCTTGAAAGACCCAAATGATCGATTGCTGCTTTGCTTCGGGGTTCTGTTGTAAATCCATGTTCCGTCACCTATCTTATAAGCATGGCGTTGCTCCAAGTGAAGCTGTTCGTTTTTTGATCCTCAGTCAAACTGTGTGGGATCCCCCCTTCTCCCCGAGCATAGCTTTTTCATAGCCAAATGTTTGTGGAAGATTGATTATATCATGCTTAGGTCATGTCTTTAAATCACAATTTCGAATCGCTATACCAGCTAAAAAGAAATATTTTGAACTTGGGTATTAGCCAATCACTGAGTATTTTTATTATATGTAAAAACCAAAATGTTGATATTAATTTAAGTGTTTTTTTTCCAAAAGTGTATCTACGAATTCAGTTTGGTCATTGTTCTAGAAATCGTTGTAGTATCTCGGGCGCATCACCTCGTTTTGTCACAAGACCCGTAAAACCTACCTGCGGATCGCGGTCCGTAATCATTACAATCGCCTGGCAGTCGACGAAAACGAAAGCAGAATGTTTGTTGCTAACGATCCGGCGGCGGTCACGTAAATAAAAAAATAACATGGTTGGTTACAAACATTCTCAAATCTGTGTAAATATCCTTACGTATATAACTTGAAATCTGCTTATGAACATTGATTGTTAAAAATTGGCTTATAGCCGACATTAACGGGACCAGCATGGTTCTTTTATACTGTATCTCTTGTCAAGCATAATAACTGACTGGAAGGATGTATGTATTCGCGGATTTCCGACAGTACTCATCCCAGCTAGATTAACTGCGACCGCAGAATAATAAATTTCTGCGGTCGCACGCTGGTAGCCGCCTTGACCGCAACGTTACCCTTATGTTTGGGCAGGTTGGCTTTCAAAGTTAATAATTAAATTTAACGCATATACGTTCATTTATGATTTCCAAGAAAATGCCATTCATAATTATAAATTTTTTCTTTCCCTAATTACAATTAATATGTTTTTGTACCTACTTGAATTAATGTAAGACCTATAACTTATGTACACGACTTAACTTAACAAGTCGAAACATTTCAATCTCGATCCTCCATTCGCCATTTCACAGTCGATTGGCTGACGACGCACGGTGCGCAAACCGTCCAGGAGCGCCCGAAGGACGATTCTCAGGGAAACTGGCCTGCAGGCACATAGTCCTACCAGGGCTCGCACTTCTTGCGTGGAGGCTACCGGATGGGTGCTGAATGTGAGTTGGGCCTAATGGGTTTCTGGGATGTCGTGTGTTGTCGATATGATCAGAGCCCAAAGTTGTACATGCGGTAGGACAAACACAAAATGTAATACTTGGACCATTTAATAATATAAAAAGAAGCTAATAGAAGAGATGGCTTACCATTGATAACGTCAAACAGGAATGATTAAATAGGCTAAATGTACGTGCTTATATATCGGTAGATCTGATATTAAGTGGGGTATTTTTCTTGTGAAATTATATTTTCAACTGTGAAAGACACAGTTTTCCATACATTGATCATAGTCATCAGGACGGTTTTGCCAGTAAAAATAACGTCAACTACATCTTGGAATTAGAAATGTTTGTTGATTTTAATGTTACATTGATCATCATCATGAGTCACTACAGGCCGCCCCTAACATATGGATCATAATGGCACAACTGCACTGAGCTCATTCGCTCCCAGACTCAGAGACGTACTTCAATCTGGAAATAATCTTAATCGTCTCAGTGGGATTAAAAATGGATGTTTTCATCTTCGTCTCTTTTTTAACACGCTTTTATTAGGTAGACCTGTATATATGTAACTATGTAATGGAATCTAACGTAACTAATTTAACCATCTTCCAAGGATCGTAGCGTCATGAAAATTGGCAGCTGTATGTAGTTCTGATGACAATACAATAATATGGTATTGTCGAACTGATCTGATGATGGAGTCGGAAGATATGAACTGGAACCTCATGATGGAATATCGTATCATAGCTGTGTTTGGACTTGTTAGAAAAGTCTTGGAACTTTGACCACGATTAGGTTTCAAGGTCTGATGATGAAGCCGGAAGATAGGCACTGGCATTCCATTATGGAATATCGTATCATAGCCGTGTGTATATGAATATCGTATCATAGCCGAAAAGCGTGTTTTTAGTGTTTTTTTAAAACTATTAATTTATTTATCAGTCCACTTATCAGTGCAGTTCATTTCTTCGTATTGTATGTATTGAATTGTTTAGAAATAGTGTTATATACACCCGCTTCATTCCTTCTCAATATAAAAATGTTTGTAACACTTGCTTTCGACGCTGCCCCGCTCACTCGCCATTCACACGCGCAGGATGATCACGTCAGATACCGGTTTCCTTTTGCATTTTCACTAGTCAGCTATGCTCGCCTATATCGTCTGCCTACCCTGATCGTACTAATTCTATTGTTTTATATTTAATAATTCATTTATCACTCACAATGCTACTTACTAAATAAAATTAATCTCCCTGTTCCTTCCAATCTCAATAGATTTAACCCTGCTCTTCATGTTCCTCATGCTGGTACCAACTATAGGCAAAATGCATTTCTGTGGCGAACAAGTGACAATTTCAATGATTTGATTAAACGCTTTGACTTGATCTATTCTGTACGAGTATTAACTCAGCTAGGCAGCAGCTGAACAGTAAAATCTTTAGCATTAATTATTGAATAATTTTTGATGTATTTTTAATCGATAGCTTTAATTGAAAGGTCACATATGTTTCTACAACGTTATTTAAACGTGAAAACCTTTAATTGGCTCTCTGTTATCCTACTCCTCTTTTTGTTAAATTATAACTAGCTGGTGGTTTTCCTAAAAATAAATAAATAAATAAATTTATCTCGTTCACAATACTTCCTTTTGGGCCGGGGAAATAAAGAATCAATATTCCCAAATAATTTAATCAAATATCAATCGGATTTCGGGAGATCTTCTTATTTTTGAAGCGCACTAGATTCTGAATTTAATGTTTGAAATATCCTGTTTTACGACCAGCCAAAATGATGCTTCGCTCTCGCTGGGGTCCCGACGTTTTAATGCGCGGCTCCTCGTGTCGGGACAAAGGGCGATACTTCGTCGAGCGCCGCTCGTTCATTCCGGTCACGTTCGCACGTGTTTAGGTGATTTCCTCCTTTGTTTCGTCCGCTCCCGGTGCATTTCGTATGCAGCGATATCTCTTTATGCAAATCTGCCACATCTCCGCTCGCGAGCGCTACCTACAGCACCGCTCCGCCCCGGTTTACGCTTCATTTGGGATGTCATCGCGCCGCGCCCGCGCCGCGTGCCGCCGCAGCTTTTGTATCGTGAGGATTTATAACGCCTCTGATAATGCAGATGATGATACCTTTAAGTGGATTTATAGTGTAAGTGGGGTAGACCCATCCAAGCAGGCAAATCGGAGGGTATGATTTTCTTACCCTGACCGAAAGAAAATTTCAAGCGTTTTTTTTTCTGCAAGAATAAAATGGTTGCATCACCCCAACACTTCCCGGCAAGTAGCCAAGGACTAATTTCATATAAATATGAATTTCATAAATAAAATTGATGAGCGTTCGCTCTCGAGGCGGAGGAAACCGTTCGGGTTCCGTTACACAACAGCGTCGGGCAGCGCAGTTTTTTTTACAAGATTTTATTTAGATTGCAATGTATGTTAGTCAGTATGCATATTTGTTAAGGTCAACTCTACCAAGCTGAATTAGAAACACTTCCTCTTATCATATGGAGTTGAAATTTTAAATGTCGGTTCAGTTTCGATGACAATGCATTTTTATGGTGAGCATAGCCTGATTCTGCAACTTGGGTTGTCGACTACAGCGGGCGAGCCCGTCACCTCACGAAGTTTTAACGATTAGTCGTTCTATTTCCCTGGAGTGAGAGTAGAAGACTTGAGGACAAAACAGTCCACCATCTAGCTACGTCACAAGCCCGTAAGAGGCCAACGCCTTAACCGCGTGATAGCCAGGAATGTTACCTGGCGGGCCGACACTCACGCCCTTACTTTTAATTGTGACCAGATTACTCCGGTCTCTCGATTGATTACGAGTTCGAGGTCGCTTGCGTGGTCCTCTCCCTTACGAAGCGGTGAAACGGTGTATACCGAATCTATCGCGGACCACAGCGTTCTTTGCCCGGCTGTTCACCCAGGATCGGACGGCCGATGGTCGTTTCAAGAGCAGTCGCCGTAAGGTCCGCAACCACCCTCGCTCTATAGGAAACAATACAGTTCCCAGACTCCCCCGACTGTTAGTCGGAGAGCACAATCGATTGGCTTGCGCCGCTAGCCAATCGATTGTGCTCTCCGACTAACAGTCGGGGGAGTCTGGGAACTGTATTGTTTCCTATAGAGCGGGGGTGGTTGCCTACCTTACGGCGACTGCTCTTGAATTGACCATTGGCCATCCGATCCTGGGTGAACAGCCGGGCAAAGGACGCCTTGGTCCGCGATAGATTCGGTATACTCCGTTTCACCGCTTCGTAAGGGAGAGGACCGCGCAAGCGACCTCGAATTTGGAACCAATCGAGAGACCGGAGAAATCTGGTCACAATTGGAAGTGAGGGCGCGAGTATCTCGAGCCCGCCGGGTTTATTCCTGGCTAACTCGCGGTAAGGCGTTGGACTCTCACGGGTTGTGACGTAGCTAGACGTTGGATTGTATTGTCCAAAGTCTTCTACGCTCACTGCACCACGTCCTGTGGTGACGGGTTCGACCGTTGTAGTCGACACCGCAAGATGTTAGTCAGAGTGCACAGTCGATTTGCTTACGCCGCACGGTGCGCAGACCGTCCAGGAGCGCCAGAAGGTCGATTCCCGGTGGAAAATAACCATACGGCCGGAGTCCTACCCAGGCTCGCACTTCATGCGTGGAGGCCGTCGGATAGGTGTTGACCCGTGAGTGTGACCAACCCTGAACAGAATGGGTCTTCGTGGCCAACTCAGCAAGGGCCTGATTCTGCTCCCAGGATCGGCATTCGGCGAGGATACTCTTCCATGGTCAACAGCACAGCCGGTTCTAAATTTCACCATGACAGGGCTGCTGTACCCAGGGTTGGCTTCAAACGAGGAGACTTCTTAACGGTCAACAGCGCAGAAATGAAATCGTGTATACGCATTCAATTATAATAGCCCGTTCTAAGTTCCACTGTGATATAGATGCTGCACCCAGGGTTGGCTCGAGTCAGAGCATTTTGATAAAAACTTGTTTTTAAAAATATGTTTTAGGAAAACCTACGCTAAATCAATACTAATATACTACTATTAAGACAACTACTTACATATATGTATTGATCATATCACGATGCTACAAGAGATGATTCCGATGGGAAAAATCTAATCTATAATTAAAAGAGTGCATTTCCAAAAAGATATTTTATCTACTTTGCTCCGTAAGTAAATTTCATATGTGGTACAAAAAATCGACCTATTTAAAAACTCTAATAACTGAATTAAAAAATATTTAAACGTGACCTATTTGCGCTGGGATGAGTAAAAAACTGAAAATTGGTTAAATTTATTGTGAAGTAGGATGAGTTTTTCCCAATGTAGTTATTTTGCCAGGTATTATGATTATTTTGTTTCTATATCATTCCAATGTTGCTTTTAATGCTTATTTTAATTTGTTTATTAACTTGTCCGGGCCAGGTTAAGATACGTCTCTCCAAAAGTATACGTCCTAGATTGTCATGTGGTTCACCTCTTGTAGGTCCTGGTGTGTGGTGAGGGTTAACAAATGCGGGTAGGATAGGAATCTACCAATCCTATTGGATTGGTACAACTGCACGTTCTGCAGTTGTACGAGGGATGTTTCCAAAGTTCTAGGAATTGTGCTATAATTAAATTACGCAGAACTTATAGGCAATGTTATTGGTGCCAGACAAGTATTGACATGTTTATGCAACATTGTTCAGTCTGATTTAGATGGGTTTTCTAAACACTGTTTTTGTAACCATGGAAGACGCTGCAAAATCTCAAAGAGCAATAATTTTCTTTTTGTGGAAAGAAGGTGTGAAAACATCAGAAATTATTCAGCGTCTGCAAGGAGTATTTGGTGAGTCTGCAGAATCCCAAAGTGCTGTTTATCGGTGGATCGATCGTTTTAAACCCGGTAGAACATCACTAGAAGACGATCCACGCAGTGGGCGCCCAAGCACGTCGGTAAATGAAAGAAACATTACTGCCGTCGAAGACCTACTGAAAGAGGACAGGCGAATGACTATTCGTCAAATTAGTGTGTGCCTAGGGATAGGTACACGACAAGTTCATGACATCTTGCATGATTGTTTGGGCGTTAGCAAGGTTTCGGCTCGCTGGGTGCCAAGGCTGTTGGGAGCAGACCAGAAACTCAATAGGTCTGATACTTGTCGTCAACTTCAAGAGCTGTTAGCCCGTTACGGTGATAAATTTTGGCAACGAATAATAACCACTGACGAAACGTGGATTCCTTATTTCAATCCTGAGACCAAAAGTCAATCCAAAGAATGGCGCAAACCTGAAGAAGGGCCTCCACTTGAGGCGCGTGCAGTTCCGTCTGTTGGAAAGGTAATGCTTACTGTATTCTGGGATTGCTAAGGAATTATTTTTAAGGATTATCTGGCGAAAGGTACTACAATTAACGCAGAATATTATTAGAATTTATTATCCGGACCACTGCAACAGGCACTTGTTTAAAAACGGCCTGGAAAGTTGCATAAGCGTCCGTTATTGCAACAGGATAATGCAAGACCACACACTTCATGAAAAACGAAGGATGTTTTGAACGATTTACGATGGAAATTGCTTCCACACCCACCTTATTCCCCGGATCTTGCACCCAGTGATTATCACCTGTTTCCAGATTTGAAAAAACCCTTACGGGGTGTTCGATTTGAAAGTTTAACTGACGTAAAACGTGCCATAAATAGGTGGATTGAGGAGCCACCGAAAAACTACATTGTAATATTGACGAAAATTAACAAAATAATAAAAATATGGCTAAATTCCCAGAACTTTGGAAACATCCCTAGTATATTGGATTTTTTGTTTAGCCCCAGCGGACGAGATTGGCTCTGCATCTTGTCACACCCACCCTCAGACAGTTGAGACTACGCCAGGTGGTATAGGAGGGATAGGACCCGGTGATATCTGTTTCTTTACGTCCTTGCCAAGTTAAGCCTCCACTATTGTAATTTACTACTATATTGACTATTATAAGCATTATGATTATTGTTAGCTAATTTCGTATAATTAAATAATATTGTTGTCATTTATGTCATACTAAGAATAATATACTTAATAACAACAATTTTCTTTAACTCAATTAATTATTGTTGCTGATTTAGCACAATTTTAAGCTCCCCTCTCACTCTGTGAGTTTCTAATTTAGCATGTTTTACTACAAATATAATATTTAAAAAAAAAATATATTTTAGTAAAAATAGTAAGAACTCCAATGGGCCACAGAAATTATTCATGTAAGGTATTTTTTTAGTAAAACAGATACGGTTTTTACTTATTGTAATTCATTGTGATACCTACATTGTAATGCACTTCTAACACCTTATCTTTTATTTTAATTTTTCTTTTTATATAATCATCTAGCATAATCTTATATAGCATAATCTTTTATTTTAAATTCAGTTTCCTTTTTATTCTGTTTCTTTTTTGCAGAGGCGAGTTGCTTGAATTGTGATTTACTTAGGAGCATACCATCAAAGCAATTTACAATTTGCATGTAGGAGCATATTATACGGGGCACCGGCGAGAATAATGCGTTATTGGTTGAACAAAGCGGCGGGCGGAACACATCACGACGAGTTCTATGGGTCGAAGGAACGCTCAGCGGGAAACAACTAAGCAGATCAGGGAATGGGTAAAGAGTGAATTAATGAGGTTTAAAATTATTGTTGTTAAAACTTCTATAATTTAGCGTAATTTTAAGCTCACCTCTCACTCTGCGAGTTTAACTAATTTACATGTTTCACTACAAATATAATATTTTAGAAAAAATACATTTTATTAAAAATAGCAAGAACTCTAATGGGCCACAGAAATTATTCATATAAGGTATTTTTTCTTAGTAAAACAGAAATGGTAACTTGGTTTTTCGGTAAATTATATGACGATTGCATACATACTTTATTTTTAATGCATATTCTATACACTCGCTTCTAACTCTGTTCATTTCCGTACTTAATTTCGCGCTGAACGTTCCCTGATGCATGACTTCGTTACGAAACGACTAATTGTTACGAATAGCCATTTCGCTCCTCCATTATTTATATACATTTTTCCCACCCCACTCTCCCCCTTTTCTGCACTCTCTTATAACCGCCTACGTTTTCGAGGATTATTCTCCTGGTTATCCTCGTCTTTCTTAAATATGAGGTAATATTTCATTGTTATTCGCTAAATTGAACTTAATGTACCCGGTCGGAAGGAAGGACCCAGGATGGTATGTTTGCATTGCGATGGTTAGTGTGGCCATAAAAAGTATAATTTTATAATTTGTTTTCAAGGAAATAACATTACATCTATAGTAATATTATAAAAAGGTAAGTTTGTGGGGTTGTAGGGATTAATCTCTGGATCTACTGATCCGATTTTGAAAATTCTTTTACCGATTGAAAGTCACGTTATTTGTGAGTATCATAGGCTATATATTAATCCAAAAAATGAAGATTTTTTCTTGGTAGTCGGATTTGCAAAGTAAGTCGGAGAAAAAACGGTCGAATCAAAATTTTTCTTACTAACGCTGCCCTAACGATGAGAGGTATATGATTGTTCTAGAGAAAAGTTGTAGAGCTTGATAATGCCTACAAAAAAGTCAGCGACAGCATTTGTCTACATTTCATATTTAAGTCATAAAAAGTAGTTTTTTATATTAAAAAAATAGTTTAAATCGTTAGGTCATGTTTATTGGTCATATTATCAACAATTATGAATTCTTATCAAAATAAGTGAAATTATGGTATCGTGTTTAAAACAAAAGAGTTTTCCCTTTTACTGCATAAATGGTTAAAGAGAGAAAACAAAGTAGGTATAGAACAACACTTCAGTACTAACTGAACCAAACTCTTAATTTCATCACAAGTAAAAATGTTTACCGCCCAACGAAGTGGGCACGGGTCAGCTAGTATCTGATATAACAACCATTGATTATATAAGATTATATAAGTATTAGATTGCTCAATGCCATAGTATGTTTTTGCAACCCTTTTGCGACGGCGACATGCATGTGGCGCTAAGAGCATTGTCTTGCGAAACTAATAGCAATTTATTTGGGCATCTAAAATAACATTGATAGATAATGGATTTTTATAAAGCACCGATTAATTATAAGAACCCATTTTTTAAAACAATAATAGTAATAATAACATTGAACTATTAGTGCCAGCTATCGCATTACTATACCTACGGGCTGATTACATCACAGATTATACGAAGAGATTAGAATGTCATATATTAGTCTATTTGAACTTAAAAGTGCAAAGATATTATGTTTTGAAACTTGTAAACCAATTTAAAAAATGATATCTTTATGTAAACAATATTAAAATGATAAGAGGCTATGATTCAAAAATTGGTTGGTTTTAAAATATTTTTTATTTGAGATAGGATACCGTATAAGCTTGTTTAGAATGCCATGTATAATGAAATCGAAGATTATCGCGGTTGTTTGGACATTATAAATAGGATGAAACGAATTTATAGCGTGAAGTTTGTAGCACCCGACGTTTAGGCGACGTTGCAGCCGCCATTGTCTAGGGTAGACTGTCGAGTGCTACAAACGTCACATGGTAAATTCGTTTTATCCTATTTATAATGCCATGTTTTAGTCCAGTCATATTAGGGTTTCACCCCGGAATGAATGATAATAAGATGAAAATTCGTATACATCTTCATTTTGGCGTTCTAAGTTGTCTGAAAAGTCTTATAAAATCTTGTATCCGCGTCGTAAGCAATTCAAGGTCACAAAAATCGGTTTTCGCGATTATCTAAGTTCAATAGCTCCAATGATGTTAACGTTTATTATAAAAATGCGGAGCATAAAATTTGCGTCAAATTTTGTTAAAAATATGTTTTCATTCGCTCAACCGTTTTTGCGATAGAGGGGTACACATTCTCAGTTATAGACTTCATAGAAAAAGGTCGTATTATACGGGTCCGCCTTCCCAGTTATAATCCTAATAGAAAAATAGGTATTTAAGAGTTTACACATTTAAAAGACAACATACCTAATTATTTTTCTACTTTAAATCTGCTTTCAATAAATTAATATAAAAGTAGGTAAGTATTATTAAAGGAACATATTTAATATATGTAAAATGTTATTAAATACAATGTATTAAATAATAAATAATACAAATTATTCATTGTTATTGATATTATAATAATTTAATAACTTTATACAGGGTATTATTCACCGAGATTCACAGTTGACCTTGCACTACAGTATAAAAAGCTAAGCGCTGCGCGCTCTCCGCCCACTATCTCAAAAACCGTTGAGAGCATGCAAAAAAAAATTTGGAACAAAATTTGTTGCAAATTTTTGCGACAATTTTTTATAATAAATGCTAAATCATTGGAGCTACAGAAACCTAATCGCGAAAACCCGATTTTTGTAACCATAGACCTTAAATAACTTACGACGCAGTCATGAGATTTTATGATACTTTGAGACAACTTTTAAAACGCCAAATTGAAGATGTAAACAAGTTTCCAGCCTATTATCTCTTATTACGAGGTTGACCCCGTTTTTGCTTAAGTGACTATATTGGGTTACTGAATATAAGATAAGATTAATCAATGATTGGAACTTTGACTGCCATCTACACATTGCGTTTCGTATTAAAATCGTAGCTGCCAAACTGTAGTATGGCATTGAGCAATCCAATACCCTATATCAGTGATTTTCAACCAGTGGGTCGCAACCCCCTGGGGGTCATGTAGAGGGTGGGGGGGGGGGGGGGGGGTAGCGGGCTATGTTAAAATGAAAATCGAAAATATTACAAAACCTTTATTTGTATAATATGGAAACATTTACGGCTTCAGAAGAGAAGCATAGTTGTTGCATAGTTGGTTGTGTTTTGCTATTGCTTTTACAAAAAGGAAATGTTATTCTGAGATGGAAACAGTTGTGTACAGTCTCAAAATTGAAAATTAATGTGGTTTTCGCCATTATTTTTACAAATACTTTATTTATTTGGATGCTTACAGTTATAGCTGTAGAAGAGATAACAGTCAAATGGGGTTCGAGGTAGAGTTTTATTTTATTTTTACTAAAAAGGGAGTCGCGGTCTAAAAAAGTTTAAAAACACTGCGCTATCAATGATAAAATGTAGATTTAGATGTAAAGTCGAGAATGACAAAAATCCAACCTCGCTATCGTAATTCATCGAAATGGTCGGAAATCCGCTGCTACTTAATAAATTAGTACCACAACCATTGCGGTACAATAACGCTGGACTTTATTTGGCCTAACGCCGTTTATAAAATAAGAATACATGGGTTAGTCAGACCAGAATGCCAGGTTGAAATCGAGGAGTCGATAGAGGGAAATGGAACATTCGAAGACGGTTATCTTAAAAGCAATATATTGCTGAGCTTGCTTTTGAATACTATGATGAAGCACCTAGTAAAATATCAATACATCGCTGATGTTTAGAAATTTCTCGATGACGTGCACCGTATCGTTCACAAGTCGACTAATAACAGCTGTAGCACAAGAAAACGTCGCTGCTCTACGCCAGCTAATATAGGTAGACTGAAGTTTGACATAGACAGATTGGGACATCTTTTAAAAATGGAATGACTGTGATTCAAACAATTCCGCGTGATGAGTTCAGCGTCAGATAACTAGTTTACAGTTGGTTACCCCATAATTTTACTGAAGAGCAAAAGGTGGCTTGTGTTAATTAATCGGTGACGGTTTACTCTGCAATTCCTCGATGGAAGAATGTCGAATGCTGTTTTTAGCATCGCCTCGGGCAATGGACCGTGGCTATTAACATTGATTATATAGCGTATTAGATTGCTCAACGCTGATTAACAGTTAGGATTTTACTACGAAATGCAACGTGTAGATGACACGTGTAGTTCCAAACAATCATCAATCTGTTCTTATGTTCAATATGGCGTCATTCGTATCATGGCAATATCGCGGCACACTATACAGCACAGCCCTTTTAAGAGCCGTTCTTTCTGATTTATTTATTTATAAAATTTTACAGTGAACTGTGAACAGTGAACCGAGAGTATAGAGTGTTGAGTGTGAGAAAAATGTTTGTACCTACTAGTAACTCTCACTAAATTCCAGAGTGAGTTACGAGAACAAAAAAAAAGCCAGAAATCTCGTGTGACAAGAAGATCGAAACAAAACAATTTTGCAATACCACTCAGGAGATCCGCTTTTGGCCAATCCAGTTTCTCTTATCTTGCCCCCAAATTTTATAATTGCCTACCACCAAACATTAAAGAAATTAAAATTTCATATAAATTTAAAAACAGTTGAGTGCCTACCTCTTAAATTGTACAAATGCAGATATTGAACACCTTATTAAATAATTGAATCTTTATAATAAAAACATAATAATATATGTAGTAATATAAATTGATGATTTCAAAATGTAATTTAATTTTAATTTTTGTGAAATGATTTTGTATATTATTAATACACATTAATACTTATTAATACATAATATATAAATATATATTAATTTTTATGATGTTTTAAAATAAAGTAATAGGTTATTGACAATTTTCATGACATTTTCTTAAGAATTTTTAATTAGGTAATTAAGATATTTCTGTTACATTAAGTATGATTTTGGTTATTTATATAAATTTAATATTATAGATTTCTTAGAATAATATAAATAAATTGTCTATCTTGGAACAGGCGGCAGCCTAGTTAGGTTAAGACTTTTGTATATTGAATCTACTCATAATTTGAACTTAATAAATAATTTGAAATTTGAAATTTGAAACTTACATATAGAAAATACGTATACATTATAGAGTATTTGCAAAACCTATTTACATACTCTAAACTAATTCACTATCATATGAAATATTTACAACGCTTGCATGCACAGCTTAAAATAGAAATAATATAAGCACGTTAATCACAGGTAAGTGGGTAAAATAAAATATAGCAAAAAAAATATATAAATAAATGGATATTAATGTTTATAATAGATAATATGATATAATATAATATAAGGGTTTGGTATAGTATATTAAAGTCATATAACACAACAGGATGGCAGTTATTTAAATCTTAAGAAATAGGACGTGGACTAGATTTGATCAAATCTTCAATTAAATTCTAGAATCATTAAATATATCTAATTCTTTACATGTGGTATAAAAAAAGACATATTCATTCGACACGATATTGCTATTGCTATCGACAACGGAAAGTGTATGAGAGCTCTTTGTTAGTCGCGGTGGCACACGAAATTTTAAATTTGCTAGACTAGCTTGGCTAGTCGACTTATGGAAACTCGTTATATCGTTAAAAATCCTTCGTGGTTTTCAATCTGTGATTGGAATAACTATTTAAACAGTTAGTTCGAGTGAATATTATAATACATTGGGGGCTGTTCTTAAAGTAAATTAAGCTTTTGTAGTACTTTTAATTTGAAAAGATAACAAATAAGATATTTAACCCGTTGAGTATGAGTCAACCAAATCTGGTCGCGAAACAATTATCCGTTGAGTACGAGTCGACCAAATCTGGTAGCGCGTTTTTTTCACTTCTTTGACGTTCTCATATTTATTCATAATTATCTAATTGTTTTACAAAATGATATTTCAATATTCTATATTCGAAATTTTAATGCAATCATTGTGCAGTTGTTCTTTTTATGATTGGTGTAGTAGTTTCGTAGTTATAGTACTTTAAGTCGAGCGCCGTCGATGTCGCCGAAAATCCTTCAAAAGAGACAGATGCATCCATGAAAATACCTATTTACTCCAAGGGTTAAAAAGATATTAGAAGAAAGTATGTCATATAAAAAAAATATAAAGTATAGTAGTTGTAGTGACCCCGAGTTGTCTTTAACTTTTAAGTTGAACTACATACATCATCTGCAGGTACACGACTTTAAACTAGAGAAAATACAATCTCAACTCAATGTTAGGAAACACTTCCAATTCAACCGAACTCTGGACCAGTGAACAAATTTACTTGCTGATATCGTTGAAGTGTGTATTGTCAACATATAAAAAAAAATAGACCTACAATTAAATAATACCGGAAACAAACTTCAGATATATCACTGTTAAATTTAGACATTTCAGCAATTATGCTGCCTGTCTGTTACACATATTAATATAAAAAAAAAATATATGTGTTATTTGTACACTTATGTATCACGAATTAAAAATAATGTAACGAAACGTTTGCATAGTCATCGGACAGCAGCAGTCATCTCAATGTTTTTAATTGAGGGTACTTCAAACATGGCATAATCATAAATCCAGCCAAATCACAAGCGATTGTGATTGGTGGCCAGAAACTCAAGTCTACTACCAACAAAACGTCAATGTCACCCCTCAAAATAAACGGTAATATTATTGAGTATACCAAAACTATCAAGAATCTTGGAATAGTCATAGACGAATTTCTTTCGTGGCAGGCACACGCCAACCAAATTAGTCGTCGTATTTTCAATGGCTTTCATATCCTCCGAAGGTTACAGAGATTCCTTCCAGCAGCAACTAAGCAAACTATAGTAAGAACACTGCTACTTCCAATTCTATACTATGCTGATGTTGGTACTATAGATATTAAAGAGAAGATACTGGATAAATTCGAACGGCTACAAAATATCTGCATACGATATATATTCGACTTGCGTAAATTTGCTCACGTAAGCGAATATCGCAATGGACTTCACTGGCTTCGAATTCGTGAGCGCAGAAATCTGCATGCCCTCTCACTCCTTTATAAAGTCCTAAATAGTCCCATAGCACCTCCTTACCTTAAAGACCTCTTTCTCCCGTTAGCAATTCCACTACATCAGTCTTCTTTTTTCACTAACTCATTTAGCGTCCATTCTGCTCGACTTTGGAACCAGCTTCCGCATGCTATTCGTCATGCAACATTTATTTATTTATTTATTTAAGAATTAATTACTATAAAACATTGATTAGCTTACAAAAATAACAGGAAAAGAATGGCAAAACCTTAACCTTTTGCTTATTTGTTTCTGTCACCCAACTGGGACTAGCCCGTTCTAGGGTGGACAGGACTCCAATATTACAATTAAGTTTGCTTGATTGCTTGGTTGCTTACAAATGTACAAGTTTTAGTAAAAAGCTAATGACACTAAAATTGCCCTAAAATGTGGTCTTCAGAATAAAATAAAAAAAATAATAATAAAAAAACATCGTTGCCCTGTTGCTAAGAACCAACCCTCCCCTTATCCCCTTCCCCCTTCCCCCTTCCGTTGGGTTGTTGATTGGATAAACTCATAAGAACTTTGTAATATCTATAATTTTATATAAATAGGTATTTTTATCTGTAGTTTCTATGTATTTATTATTATAATATACATATATTATATTATAAATTATATTTTTTATGTATGTATGTATGTGTATATATGTTTGGATGTATGTATATGTATATTTATGTGAATATGTTTATGTATGTGAGCTGTATTGTTAATTTTCTTTAATATTACACGGTTGGCTGTAAGAAATCGCGAAACGATAAGCCCGCCGTTTGTACTAAGTTAAAATAGAATTTAAGTTTTCTTTACCAATGTAATTATTTTTGTCAGTACAATAAAGGTATTTTTCATTTCATTTCAAAGAAGGAAAAAATATTTTTAAGTGTCTTTCCGTTTTCGTTTTTTTTATTCCTGATCATGTCGGTGTGCCTCTAGTATTACATAAGTTACACACGAATATGTGTCGCACACCTTTGTATTGACATTCCAACCAAAATGCAGATTTATCACAAAATAGACATCCCATGATATTTGTTTCTCGAAACTTCTATTGCGTTTCCCATTCAGCTCAGGCTACTTTACAATTCCCCCTCTATGATTTATGATTCTTGTCGGAATGAGCCCCTATCGGATCCATTCCCAGGCGATGCGCAGTATCGATGTTTATTTTTATGCGGTATCATCGAATCCTTTCCCGCTGAAATACTCAGATAGATAGCGATAGTGAGGCCCATTTTATTTTCTGCCGACAACAGCTTCCTCTAGACGTCACGAATATTACGAGATCGTCAATAAAATTGCGATTCGTTCATAGCGGTGTACGTCTATAATAAGTTTATAGCTTTTGCGGAGATACTAAAGTTTAAAGACATGACAGGAACAAACAAATTTCGTTATATGTCGAATATACCTATGTAAGTTTACTGTACACTAATCCTACGTGCAGGGCCGGATTTAGACTCGATAAGGCTCTAAGCTATTTTAGATATGGGGCCCTTTGGGAGATATGGTGTCCACAATTGCTCACTCGGACATCTTGCGGTGTCGACTACAACGGGCGAGCCCGTCACCACAGGACGTTTTAACGATTAGTCGCTCTGTCGCCCTGCAGTGAACGTAGAAGACTTTGGACAGTACAATCCTACGTCCAGCTACGTCACAACCCGTGAGAGTCCAACGCCTTACCGCGAGTGAGCCAGGAATAAACCCGGCGGGCTCGAGATACTCGCGCCCTCACTTCCAATTGTGACCAGATTTCTCCGGTCTCTCGATTGGTTCCGAGTTCGAGGTCGCTTGCGCGGTCCTCTCCCTTACGAAGCGGTGAGACGGTGTGCACCGAATCTATCGCGGACCAAGGCGTCCTTTGCCCGACTCTGAACCGGGATCGGATGGCCAATGGTCATTTCAAGAGCAGTCGCCGTAAGGTAGACAACCACCCCCGATCTATAGGAAACAATATAGTTCCCAGACTCCCCCGACTGTTAGTCGGAGAGCACAGTCGATTGGCTTGCGCCGCTCGGTGTGCAGACCGTCCAGGAGCGCCAGAGGTTTGATTCCCAGGGGAGACTGGTTGACCCAGTGTCCTACCCAGGTTCGCACCCCATGCGTGGAGGCCATCGGATGGGTGTTGACCCGTGAGTGTGACCGACCCTGAACACATGGGTCATCGTGGCCACCTCATCATGGGCCCATTGCTCACTCGGACAATTTTTTTTGGGGGCCCCCAAGAAAGAGGGGACCTAAATTTCCCCCCACTAAACAAACCCCCCTTCCCCCTTAAACCCAACCCCCCCCCCCAACCCCGAAACCTCCCTCACAACCCCCCCCCCCCCACAACCCCATTTACATTCTAAGCACTTAGGTATCGATTAAAGCACTATATAAGGCGGAATAGGAACCCACGGAAGAAAAAGAATATCAGAAAAAGAAAAAACCTTTTCACCAAAACTTTATACATCCTGCGTACTTGGGTATGAATTAAAGGACTCTAGATAAGGCGGGGTAGTAACCCACGAAAGAAGAAGAATATCAGAAGAATTCCCCGGAAATGTATACATCCTAAGTACTTGGTCTATCTTCTTCAAAGTTAAAGCACTTGTGATAATGCGGGATAGGACCCCTCCTAACACAGACCCCCCCCCCCCCCCCCTCAACTATTCCCCCTCCACGTTTGTGATTGATTATGATAGCAAATCTAGTATAGTATGTTTGTAGTTTTTCCGTGGTATTAAAATTGCTATTTTCCAATATGTTCCGTTTCTTGGCTAGCCTCGAGCGGCTCGACGTTATTATTTGTTTAAAATGTATGGCGCAAATTTTTATTTGGGTATATGAGATATTCTAACCAAAATTACACAACGTGATTTCGGTCCAACAAGGCATCTGCGTACCGAATTTCAAGTCGCTAGCTGCAATATTTCGCGATTGAAGTATGACTAGGGCGTAATCTGGTGGACCGATTTCAACTACAATCCTTTCAACTCTTGCAATGACCGAATTATGCATACATGCCGAATTCCAGCTCAATCGGATGAAGCATTTAGGCGCTATCGTGGAGGAATACACACACGCAGACACACAGAAGTGCGTCAACAATACTTTCCTAGCCCGAAAAGTAAAAGGTAGTACATATGTAGATATTTTTCCAACAGTTTTTAATTTAGAATAATTTTAAATCTAAAGAATCGCCACAAAACAAAAACAGATCTAAATATCTTACCCTAGAGATTGTAAAAGAAACCAAAGAATTGGTTTTGTTTCGAGCATTCCGTATAAGAATTAGTTTTACACGTTGAATTAAAATTAAAATCATAATAATGTTAATAAAATTACTATTTTTATGGCCCCTATATTCTTTTATAGAAAAGATAAACAAGTAAGAATATTCGATTTTATATTTTTTTTCTTTGAATGCTATGTTAAAT
Source organism: Micropterix aruncella (assembly GCA_944548615.1). NCBI lineage: Eukaryota > Metazoa > Arthropoda > Insecta > Lepidoptera > Micropterigidae > Micropterix > Micropterix aruncella. The sequence continues at coordinate 1,825,896 of OX155951.1, forward strand.
CCAAAAGAAAACAATAAAATTAACAACACTCTAACAATTATTGTTTCGCAATAATTGGTTTAAATATAACATAGCAGCGATTTCAATTTAAAAAAAAACATCTGAAGCGTTTTTTAAGCGAGGTGCAATATGTTTCTAAACAAAATGACTTCCAACTCAGTCTTTCGTGAAAAATATTTAAGTGGCAATTTAGGCTAAGGCCAAAATTTTACTAAAAAATAAAAAATTAAGCTCGCGCTTTTCTATTAGATCAAAATACTTCTTTAACCAGACAAAAGACCTCGAACCCTCGCTGAATATACCTCATATTGTGACGGCTTGGCAAGGTTCGAAATGCTGAGTCTTCAGCAGCGACGTAAAGTGACTGATATGACGTTCTTCCACAATATACTTTCGCATCATATCGACAGCCCACAAATTCTAAGCAGAATAGCCTTAAAAGTCCCATCGCGCCGAACTCGTCACCCAAGGGTATTCAATGTACCCAGACTCCATACAAATCAAGCAAGGAATTCAACTCTGCATCGAATTATGGAAGCCTACGATGAATCGTTTCAAGAACTAGATATATTCTCAATGAGCAAAAACGAGTTTATCAGAGCGGTAATAGACCAGACCTTAAAAGCTTGAACAGATACATACCTGTGCAGAATCACACACTCTCATACACAACTATGACGCATACACGTAGATGTACTTACACACACCCATTAAACACATATCACAATCACACACATAACCACACTCATCCTACTCTATCATACACACTCAGAAATCGAGAGAACATGATAATATAACATAATATATAAATATTATTACACAACATCACGCACATTAACTGTATTTTACCAGGAGACTATTTTGGCCGTAATATTGTTATTATTATTTATTAACTTAAGACCCGAGCGCTGTTTTTCTCTTTTGTTGGAATAAAAATTAAAAAAATAAAATAAAAAATAAAATACAATTAAAACTTATAAAGTGCCTTTACATTGCAGTTGCAATTCCGAAAATGTGGTTTATCAACTCCTGTGCAGGACGTGCAGTTAATTTTACATTAGGGAACAACGACACAGCTATATATTACACTAAGTAGTCATAGGGCTAGTGTAGGTACTAATGAAAACTAGCTCTCAATTGCTTTACATGTCAGGGTATATAATTTAGCATTTGATCAAAGTTTTAAAGTTAAAATAATGAAGTTGCTTGGTGTTAATACTAAGAAAATGCATGTTAAATCTTGGGAAACGGCTTTCATTCATATTTTAGGCGCGTGTAAAGATTTTGGTTTTAATAGACAAAATTAATATACTATTTGTTTATTCGTTCAAATATAATTTTAAAAAAATATATTTTTGAAATAATCATTAATTTAATTTGAATGTTTTGCTTGGTTAGTTATGATGATTTTAACTTGGTCGAGTAAGATATTATTTATCTATTCTCTATTCGTTTCTTTGAACTCGAATTTTCAAGGAATTTTTCGTTTTCATAAATGTTATCATCGAAGAAGAGATACATTTACCCTGCTCATTAGTTTTGTATGAGCCACTAACCGATATTTATTCTTTCAGAATATTACACATTACTTACAATGATTTCTATCCTGAACTGACATCATTTCATTGGCGGTAATTTAATTGCATTGCATATTCATGCGTATAAAATTGGAATGCCTCTACTAGTGTATTTGCCGAAGAATTTTAATTAATAATACTGCCCAATTCGAAAATTCATGCGGATGGAATCACGCGAGCATTAATAATTACTGTAAATTACAAATGAAATATTTTTGAGACTACAATTTCATTATTGGGATATTTCAAAAATGCAAAATGTTTTCAATTAGTGACATCCTTATAGTGGGTAAATCAGTACCACAAACTAAACAACTTTTGATATACATTTTTGAAAAAAAAAATTAAAAAAAAATACGTGTGGCACTCGGGGACTGCCACGGTAAAGCTATTGCATAGCATTTTTAACAACTTATGCAATTATAATTATTTATTTATTTTATTTTTTCTGATATCAGATAACTGCGCTCTATCGGAAAACGTTGAAATTATTCCGAATCATTTGCGGCTGCGGAAGCAAATGATTCGGAATAATTTAAACGTCTTTCGATAGAGCGCCGCGCACGAATTTTTTATTCAATAAAGCAAAAAACCGAATTATTCGAAAAAAATCGTAGATAAAAAGATAGATAATTGAATTATCTTTAAAATGGTGCAGGTTTCATAATAATACGCCAGATAGTATTTGCATAGTAGTCGTTTTTGTGTTCGGTTAGACCTAATTTCACAAATTAATTACACTATGTAATATAAACAAAATCTAAAATATTCAAAGCTAAGAATATTAGGAAAATGTTCTTGTTTAACATATATTTTTTTCGAATCGTAAGCAGTACTCGTTTAGACGTAATTATCAGTTTAAAATCATTAATTTTCGTTAAGAAATTTCTTCATTCGGTCGCCGCGCTGGCCTAGGCCCGCGATAAAAGCTACGCAATAGCTTAAAAATATTGTTGAAATATCTTTTTTTTGGTGAAAACTAGTAGAAAAAGCTATCAGCACGATGCGCTATGTAGCGGTAAGTAAAATATTGCTAATATTGTTTATTCGCTATATTTTACCTACCTATAGATGGCGCAGCGCGCTAAACGCTTCTCAAACTTTTCTTTAATAGATAAAATTTACAAAATGAAGGTTTTTTTTGAATGCCCTGGGTGCCGCAGTCCTGCCTTGGTGAAACTTATAACGGGCTGCCGTAATTAGTAGCAGTAGTAGTAGTAAACGGAGTGGGGGGGCTTGTTTTCAGCCCTTGATGTCACCTAGATCTATAAGATTTTTTGTAACTACCCACTTTGTGGTTAGGTCAGTGGTCAGCTAGTAGCCCAGTACTTCTTACCAGTCCAAGTAGATCACTGACCTTCAAGTTGGGCAGATCGCTGGATTCGAGAAAGGCTTGTCCCAGTAAACTGTGTCTTTTTGCGGCGAGGCCTGGGCAGCGACCAACGATGTGTTTGCTGTCTTCAGGTTCTTCGCCACATAGTCAGCACTCCTCGATTTCAGTCAAGCCAAGGTTGAATAGATTTGCTCTAAGGGACGTGTGTCGGGTGAGGAGACCGATAGTGGTTCTAAGTTTCTTCTTGCTCATGTCAAGTAAGGCCTTGGTTTTCTTTTATAGTGGTTGCTCCATCGTGGCTTTTGCCTGGCGACATCCCTGGCTCTATTTCCAGGATGCCCGATGTTCCTGCTCCGAGCGGTCCCTTATGATTTTCTTACCTGTAGCGAAGGGGACCCCTACAACTGGCTCCACCGGGCATTCCAGTGTGCCCAATTTTGCCAGTCTGTCGGCCTCTTCGTTGCCGGGTATGCCTTGATGATCCGGTATCCACGCATATACGCAATTAAATGCATGTACAAAATTTCGTGTCTGTGCTGTTGACCGTTCAGGAGTCTTCTCGTCGGGTGCCAACCCTGGGTGCAGCAGCCATGTCATGGTAAAAATTAGAACGGGCTGTTTTAACTGAATGCTTATACAAAGTTTCGTGTCTGTGCTGTTGACCGTTGAGGAGTTCCCTCGTCGGGAGCCAACTCTGGGTATAGAATCAGGTCATACTTACCATAAAAAATGCATTGTCATCGTAACTGAACCAACATGTAAATTTTCAATTCCATATGGTAATATATTAGGAGTTCCGTGAATTCCTCATGGATCCCATCACCAGGACGGGATTTTGATACAAATAAGACCAATCTGGAAGTATATCCTTTCAAATAAAAGAAAGAATTTTCCAAATCAGTTCATAAATGTGGGATTTCTGAGGTAACAAACTATAAAAAAATACAACCGAATTAATAACCTCCTCCTTTTTTTGAAGTCGGTTAAAAACTCAGCCTGCATGTAGATAGATAATAAACAAGATGTAAACGGTTTTACCGCATGAAGTAAAGTAATGTCAAGCAACGGCGATAGTCTTCGATTTCAAATTACATATTTGGTTCAAAAGAAAGGAAATGAAACGATTACGATATTATCAATTCGAGAAATTTTTTATGTGCTCAAAACCGCCGATCTGTTATCCCTATAGAGCTGAGTAAAATGTATAATATTCTCTTTTATCACTTCATTTCGTATCTCTTTCAATGATCGCTCCAATTCCAGCGAGAAGGAGGATTAAATTTATGTTCAATTTTGACAAGAACAGCCACCGAGGCTACCCCGATCGTGTACGGGAGGGAAATCTCCGGATAAACCTGAATTACTGATGCGCTCGCTTCAGAAACGTATAAGACCCACGTAAGGATTATGATATCTCTTTAAGTATTCTGATGTAGAAATCAATTTTGCCTTACATACAAATTTAATAGAGGTAGTTATGTTAGGTTATTAGATAGTTACCTATTACCTAATACTCGTTTTACTTTCCCGGTCCAAGGGAAATTGTTTTGAACGCGTTAAAATAAATTTTCGAGATGGACAAAAACATATTTATTTTGACCCCCCCCCCCCTCCCCCTAAGACGATTAGTACCATTTCCAGACTGAAGTCTGTCTGTGAGTGTGTGTTTCTGTGTGGGTGTATATATGTGTGTGTGTGTATGGGTGAGGGTGTGTGCGAGTGTGTGTGTGAGTGTGTGTGTGTGTGTGTGTCTGTGTATGTAATCCTCCACGATAGCGCCTAAAAGTTGCGTATGAAAAATACGTATTTAATTAATAGAAACATTGACCCCATTTATTTATTTTATTATTTAAGAATTAATTACTATAAAACATTGATTAGCTTACAAAAATAACAGGAACCAAATGGCAAAACCTTAACCTTTTGCTTATTTGTCACCCAACTGGGACTAGTCCGTTCTAGGGTGGACAGGACTCCAATATTACAATCAAGTTTGCTTGATTGCTTGGTTGCTTACAAATGTACAGAAGAACTTTTTGTTGCAGATAGGTTAAAAAACATTTGTATTATTGGCGATTTTAATCTGTTTTCTGCGTCGCAACATGTAAATAAATATTTTGATTACTTTTTATTTTTATGTAACTTTAAGCAACATAATAATATTGTAAATTCTAATAATCGATGTCTAGATCTGGTGCTCTCAAACTTCCAACCTGATACCGTTACGGTATCCGAAGCCTTGATAGAGTTGGTGCGAGCTGACAGCTATCATCCGCCGATTGATGTAAGCATTGTACTGCGCCCAGCGCGTACGCATATTCAGCCGAGCGACAACCAAAAGTATAGCCCTACTGGTGGTAGGTAATTGTCTATTCCGGAATGACTGGAACTTTAAAAATTGTAATTTTACTCAGTTGTACACTTTTTGAAAATTTTGATTGGAAATTACTATACGATTTAAGTAACGCTAACGATTGCGTTAATTATTTCTATAGTGTCATCTACAATTGTTTCGATAGCTGCATTCCAAGCAAAAAACGGACTGCATTGACCAATAGGTATATTTATCCTAAATGGTTTAATGACGACATTATCCGTGACATTCAATCGAAGTCGTATCATCACAAGTGCTGGAAGCAGACCGGTTCTCAGTTTCACAGGGAGATTTTCGAAACTTTACGGTGTAGAGTTAAGCATAAAATAAAAGACTCTTTCAATTTGTACATGCACAATATTGAGACGTCTATCCGAATAGTTCACGCTTTTGGGAATATGTTCGTAGTCAGCGAACTGCTGGTGAAGTACCCCAGAATGTGGTCTATAATGAGGCTACATAATCGGGTGCTGCAGCCGCTGATGTATTTGCGAATTACTTCTCATCAGTGTTTCTACCGAACATACCGGCCTTAGACGCTGTCGCCGCTGAAGCGACTATTATGTCGAGTGACGCAAATTCTTCATGCGTCAACGTCCGCAGTGTCACTAAAGATGATATTCGGTTTGCAATACGCAAGCTGAAATCAGTCCGCACTATTGGACCTGATGGAGTTCCTCCTTATGTTATTAAAACATGTTGTGAGTCTTTTATACAACCCCTGATGCATATATTTAACAGATCGTTGGAATCTGCAGTATACCCCTATAAGTGGAAGATATCTAGAGTAGCTCCAGTACCAAAAAGTGGCGATAAGGTGCAGGTTGATAATTACAGGCCAATTGCAGTGTTATCAGCCTTTCCTAAGCTTTTCGAGACGATTCTCCACCGAGAAATTTATACCCAACTATGCGGTACACTAACGGAAGCCCAACACGGGTTCCGTCCTAATCGTTCCACAACTACCAACCTATCCGTTTTTACAGATTATATTACTGGTGAGTTGGATAGCACCTCAAGGGGACAAGTGGATATCGTGTATTTGGATTTCAAGAAGGCCTTTGACAGAGTCGACAACGATGCGTTACTCCGAGAACTGGCTGCTGCTGGATTCTCAAGTAAACTGTTCAAACTTTTCGCAGATTACTTGGGGGGCCGCCAGCAATTCGTTAAATTTGGCAATTTTGAATCCAAACTATACAACACTCAATCGGGGGTTAGCCAAGGGTCAAACTTGGGGCCTTTGTTATTCAACTTATTTGTTAATAATCTGAGTCACAGTAGTCACATCTGCACGTTGTCTAATGTTTGCTGATGACGTCAAATTGTTTTTAGCAACTGGAAGTGCTGAGGCCTGCGAGCTCTTCCAGCGTGATATTGATGCAGTTTGTGCATGGAGCCAAGCTCGTAACCTTCACTTCAATATCAACAAATGTGCAGTGATAACATACACAAGATCGCCTGCTTATCTGATGTATGATTACTCCATCGCTGGATGTGTGCTTCCCAGAGTTACTGAAGTCAAGGACTTGAGGTTTTTTTCGACCCCAAGTTAAACTTCAAGGAACATATTAGGCAACTATCTACAACTTCTTTCAAGCTTCTAGGGTTTGTGATACGGCAATCCAAGCACTTCAATAATATTCGGGCTATGCGCACGTTGTACAACTCGATTGTTAGAAGTCGCATGGAAACGAATGCAGCTATTTGGAATCCACATGAAGATACTTATACCCTCATGCTGGAAAAGGTACAGAAGTGTTTTTTGAGATTTCTGTACTTCAAGCAGTACGGATATTATCAATTTTTGTATCCGACTGCATTTATCACAGGCATGGTTGGCTATATTCTCTCTGTCTCAGAAGAGAAATGCTGACCATGTCCTATGTTTTCAATCTAATTCGTGGTAAAACTGTTAACCCTCGCTTACTAGCCAAGGTGGATCTATTCATACCGAATAATTATCTCCGTGCTCGATCGCACCATCTTTTCGCGGAGCCGTTCTCGCGCACTAACCTTACGAGGTGGAACTTGTTGGCGCGTGCTTTGCGGCGCTTAAATGAAATTCACTCGATGGCACCAGATTTCGATATTTTTACCGCCAACCCTCACTTGTTTAAATTGCAAGCTATTAATTATTTATTCTTACATGATAGCTAGTATTATAAGTGTCATTCTATTTGTATAGTTATGGTAATATATTTAATAATGTTACTTCTCAATGCCTTGGTTTTACTGTTATGTTGATTAGTAATAAGTGAGTAAACAAAAATAAATAAATAAATAAATAAATAAAAAGTTTTAGTAAAAAGCTAATAAAACTAAATTGCCCCAAAATGTGGTCTCTTGGACAGGAACCAATGAATGCTTTGAAGGCGTTTTTCACCGACTCGTGAAAGTTGATTTTTTTCCCCTTGTAACAAGATATCTAAATTCTGAAAAACTTAAACTCTATTGGACCAAGGTCTGGCAAGTACGGATGACCAAGAGTCTCCAGCCGCAACTCCTACAACTTTGTAACTGTTTGCAGTGAAATCTGTGGTTCTGCCTTGTCATGCAAAGCAGTGGCTATGAGCGATTGAGCAGGCTCGGTTATTTATTCATGAGCTACTTCATCATTCTTTGCAGTTTTTAACAGTACACATTTACGGTAATTGTATAGCCAGATAGCAAGAAGCGAAGCTGTAATAGAAAATACCGGCACAGGATCTCATATTTGAAAATAATGCAAAGTTTCAACTTTAGCATGGTTGCACAAACGAAAATATTTGAGCATAAAGACAAAGTAACAGCTGAGTCTTCAAAAGAATAATATGGCCATTAATTAAAATTTATTTGAATTTGAAATTCCAACTCAAACCCAAGTTATCCAATTTTGAAGTGGCCTGTGTGAAAAAAAGCAGCAATAACATAGGTAAGGTAAGACCAATATTATGCTAATAAAATGAATATGAAAATATGAATAGTTCGAAAGTTTAATAAGTTGAATAAAACTTTTGAAACGAAGTATGGCCCAGACTTTAATATCTTATTTTGTTCAAAGCAACAGAAGTAGAGCAGTTTTATATATGTAGAGGTATATAATTTATATGTGATTAATGGCATGTATTAGCACATCTAACGCCTTTTATCAGTAAAAAACTAAATAGTTATTTGTGTACGTATAAACAGAACGAACTCATTTTAAAGCTTTTAATATAAATGAGATCATCGATCCGAGCAGGCGGAAAATTAATGAGGTCGATTGATCAAAACGCTTTGTTTGGTGGACTTCGCTGAATAAACACGGATGGGAATAAATGAATTGAGAATGGACAGCGGGCCGAGCGTTTATGTACATTTCGACATCGGCATCGATCAGTGTGATTATATTACCTAATGTAATCAGTTAACAGTCAGGTCAGGTAACTGATTATTTGGTTTGTATCTAATTTTCAGCCCTTCAGCATTGTATTTCATCCAAACTATTTTATACTATCTGTTGCCCGCGGCTTCGCTTCGCGCAGAGTTTCGAATCTAGTTATTAATTTAAGTGAGGTGGTGTTTATTTGCCTTTTTAGACGCTACCTTTGGATATATAGTGCAATCATTTAAGACGCCCCTCTCAGATGCACGCTACCTATCTCGTAGACGTACGCGTCTTGTCCCTCGCCACCCGGCGCCTCCCGCTGAACGCTGATATTGCTGGGCCAGCCGCCGCCTTGGCGCCGCTAGGTATTTAGAGGTGTTTGCATGCGTTACTAATGTCATGATATCTTTTAAACTATACCACCTTTTGTTCTTCAAAAGAGACATCAATAAGCCTAAATTGGGTAAAAGCACACGACGGGACCGCAGGCAACGAGAGGGCTGACACTCTAGCGAAAGATGCGTGCCTCTTGCGGACAACACCGTCTTTTACCGGGGTACCTCTAAGTTTTGCCAAGCGAACCATACGAGAGGAACCTTTCGCCGAGTGGAACCAGCGGTATCTGGCCGACTCCCAGACCGGTGCGACAACCAACATTTTCTTCAATTGCCCAACAGACGCGGTGCAGATTCTGCGACAACTTGGCAGAGCATATCTCGCCACGCAGATACTCTCGGGACATGGTGCTTTCCGCAGCTATCTACTGCGTTTCAATCTCCGAGAAAATGATAACTGCCCATGCGATGACATCAGCGAACAATCAGTAGAGTGCGCGCTGTTTCATTGCGGAGCTCTACTAAAAGAAACACACGACATGCGCTGAATCAGTGTCTCCGGAATTTACTACGATTATCTGCGAAGAATAAGGGCGCAAATAAAAACAAATCAAAATCAAATCAAATCGCATTTATTGTCTTCAAAAAACTTTACATAGTTGTTTAGACATTTTATATAGCCGCCTAATGTTAAAATAACTTTAAAATGTATACTAAATATTTCATTAGAGACTCACCACATAATTGAGTTATATTAGATATTTATAACTACAGATAGTCATGAAATTATAAGAATAAAATTAAATGGTCCTGTAAGTAAGAATTATAATTGATTATGGGAGACAATTAAAATAATAGTAATAATATAATAATCAATAAAATGGTACAAATGTCAAGTTAAATAAAGAAAAAAAAAATCGAGATGGAAATTGTCAGTAATCTAATTATAATTCGTTAATATTATATAATTCTCTCGCAATAAGGTAGCCTTTTAATTTCGATTTAAATTGGGTGATATTTCCGTTTCTACATATACTTTTCATATTCTCAGGCAGTTTATTGTAACACGCCATTCCAACGTAATTTGGATCCCTTTTGAATAATTCCAGAGATGGACGGGGTAATGCTAAATTGTGCCTACATCTGGTGAAATGCGAGTGAATTTCTTTTTGGGTCTTTATTTTTCCTATGTTTTTTAATATTAATTTTATGCATTCAAATATGTATAGTGATGGTAGCGTTAGAATACTGAGATTTTTGAAGTGACCAACATATTTTTGAGAAAATATGTTGCCTTAAAACTACTGTACACTGTGTCCAGAAGGGAATCCCGTAACGAAGAATTGACTCGAAATAGGCAAAGTATATTATTTTGGTGTGTTTAACACTGATTAGTTTCCTTATTTGCCTTAGTAAGAAACAGGCGCTGGATAGTCTGTCGCTTAATTCCTCTCCGTGAGCATTCCACCTTAAATTTTCATTTCACAATCAACGAAGATGCGTAGAAACAATCTTTAAACGTGGGTTCAACCAGTGCAAATTTCAATAAAGTGCATGTCAAATAGTGTAAATACAATATAAAATAACACGTTGTTAAAAAGTAAGCAGTGCAAATAAATGTAAGTCGAATTAGGAAAACTACTTAAAAAGGATTTCAGAAAGTGCACGTCAAAATAGGAAAAATAGGATATCGTTGAAAGTACTTAACGTTGACTTAAATAGTGTGAAATTGTAACCAAAACTAGGAAAATTAGACCTAATATGCATGACCTTGACGAATGAGCAAAGCTAATACTGAATAAAATCCCTCAACAAATGGTTTAAAATAGTGGGGGGAAATAAAAAAAAAACTAAATCACCTAAATACTTACAGTAAATGGCTAATTTAAATCTCCATTTAACACCTGTGATGATGGAGTCATTTATTTTGAAAATGATTTATATTTTATTGCTAATGTATTCAAATAAACATTGCCTAATGGTTTTTCTTTTTTTATGTATAAGAGCAGTTATTGTAGCTTAAATATAAAAGTTGGATATGTAATGTCCCAGACTTTTATAAAGATCTTTTTGAGGCCGACATTTGCATTTCTATTATTTCACATATATCAAACTATTTAGCCAGCGCACACCGATAAATCAACCTACCAGTTTATTTTCACCGACTTGATTTACAAATATCGTGATTTCGTATTGAAATACCAAAAATATCGCAATAAAGTATACATTAAAACTGGGATTAAAACTGGGATTACACATTTGAGAAAGCAAACGAGGGCATGGAAATTGTTAAAAATTGGCTAGGAAACTTTATGTCGACGCTTAATGTTGGCAAAACCAAATACATGCCATTTAGTATAACAACCAGAGGTCGACCCACTACTAATAAAACTATTGTAATACACGAGTGCGATAGCGTAGAGTCTTGTAACTGTCAGCCTATACAAAGAGAAATATCTTGGAAATATCTAGGCATCACTCTAGATTGCTTTCTCCGTTGGATTCTCATATACATAACGTGGCTACGAAGGTGCGAATCCTTGGATATGTTTTCAAAGAACTGAGGAATATTCTGGATTCCAAAACACTAAAAACTGTTTATTATGCTTTATGTGAATCACTTATTACTTACGGCATAATTGGATGGGGTGGATGTGGTAAAACCCTGATAGAGCCATTGCAAGTTGCGCAGAAATTTATATTAAAAATTATTCTACGTAGACCATATCGCCATCCCACTAATGAACTTTATAAGGAAGCTAAAGTTCTTGACTGTAGGCAACTTTTTCTAAAAACTTCTCTCTTAAGGCTATTTTTGGACAGAAACTCAAATTTAGGAATAATTCAGAACCGGCGACCAACTAGACAAGTTTTAGAAAATAGCTTAATAATACCCAGAAGGAAAACATCATTTGGACAAAGACATTACTCTTTCATTGCGCCGAGATTTTACAATCTGATCAATATGGAAATAAAAATGAATTTGACATTTAGGGAATTCAAAAATAAATTAAAGAAATGGTTATCGAATCATGACAGACTAACCATACATCAAATGTTAGAAATAATAGTATAATATAACTTAGGTGCACAAATTATTAACATATTTTTAAACATATATGTTAAGTATATTTTAACATTGAACTAACTACCAAAAATTATTTGACTTTGACAATTAAGTATACTTTTTAGACTAGGTATTTTTATATTAATAAATATTAATGACTGTCTCTTTCTTTTCTCACATGTAACTTTATTTATTTTATTTAATCGAATTTTATATGATATTTATTGCCGATTAAATAATGGAATTGCATTTTATTTATTATTTTTTTTTATTTATTTTTTTTTATTACTATTATTTTTTTATTTTATTCTGAAGACCACATTTTAGGGCAATTTAGTGTCATTAGCTTTTTACTAAAACTTGTATATTTGTAAGCAACCAAGCAATCAAGCAAACTTGATTGTAATATTGGAGTCCTGTCCATCCTAGAACGGGCTAGTCCCAGTTGGGTGACAGAAACAAATAAGCAAAAGGTTAAGGTTTTGCTATTCGGTTCCTGTTATTTTTATAAGCTAATCAATGTTTCATAGTAATTAATTCTTAAATAAATAAATAAATAAATAAATAAATAAATTACTACCTGACCCGTGCCCACTTCGTTGGGCGGTAAAACTTTTTACCTGTGATGAAATTATGAGTGTGGTTCGGTTAGTACTGAGTGCTACGATTTATTTCCTGACTGACAAAAGAAGGGTTATATTTTTACTGCGTATGTATGTATGTATTTGAATGCCAATTTGACTATAATACCGTTATTTGTGAGTGTCTTATTTGTGTGCGTATTATCTCTTTAACTATTTAGCAGTAACAGGGAAATTATATGCAATAAAAGGGAACAAAAGGGTCTTTTGTTTTAAACGTTTAAGACGATAAATTTACTTATTTTGATAATAATTCATAATTGTTGATAATATGACCAATAAACATGACCTAACGATTTAAATTTTATTTTTTTTAATATAAAAAACTACTTTTTGTGACTTAAATATAAAAGTTAGACATATGCTGTCACTGACTTTTTTGTAGGCATTATCAAGCTCTACAACTTTTCTCTAGAACTTAATCATATATCTCTCATCGTTAAGGCAGCGTTAGTTAGAAACGTTTTCGTTCGACCGTTTTTTTCCGACTTACTTTGGAAATCCGACTACCACGAAAAAGTCTTTTCATTTTTCGGATGAATATATAGCCTATGACACTCATAAATAACGTGGCTTTCTATTGGTAAAAGACTTTTCAAAATCGGTTCAGTAGATCTAGAGATTACTTCCTACAACTTCACAAACTTTACCTCTTTATAATATTAGTATAGATAGCACTCGTCGATAATGTAGCTTTCCACTAGTAAAGGAATTTTTGAAATCAGATGAGCAGTTTCGGATATTACCGCCTACATACAAACTTTACTTCTTTATAATATTAGTATAGATATCGCTGCAGTTTTGCAAGTGCAACAACGGCTAAAGCTATCTATAAAGCGGGCGTGTATCACGGTAGCATTTTGTGAAGATGGATTTATAACCGTAATTTGTCGCTGATGCTCGATAGCGCAACGTAACGCCAGTCTCCACGGTGCCAGGAGAAGCCAGCTAGCTTTTACGATATATTACTTCATATGCTCTATCTATGCTTATATTCCACTGCATCTGATGCTGTGGCCGTTTTCAATTTTATGTCGCTGGAAGGGAGATGGATAGACGAATAATAATGAAATATTTCATTCTCGTAATATTCAGGTGGATTTTTAGTTTCGAGTTTTCATAATAGTGGTTTCCATATTTCTCATGCAAAGAGCCTTCTTTGTCATGTATGTAAAGTAGTTTCAAGAGTTTGTTATATTAGTTTACGTGTTATCTAATCACTAAGTCTCATTACTAATTGCATAAAGTAAATCAATTATTACCATGATTTTGAAAAATTTGCACTTCACAAACATAAAAAGCGAAAAGGAGAGCTTATTGTCACATTGCCATATCTTGCAACAACGAGTGACGTAATTGCAGTGGTGTATGGGCACAATGTGGAAATAAATATTAATAAACAAATAAGTTATTCTAAATAAAATATTATAGAAACTACTATATATTTAAAGCTAAGAATTCCCGATGACAGGAAATCGGGAGAGTAAGGAGGGAAAAGGAAGAACTGATTACTTTTTAAAAAAGTATTACTTATGAGCAGTGTTTTCAACCTCTTTTAGATCGGGACCCCCTTTTTGGTAAATAAAAAATAAAGTCCTTATGCGACCCTCCTTATACAGCAACTTAGTTCTCTCGACCCACCTTAGTCTTTACCACAGCTGTAATTGTAAAAATTCAATAAATACAGTTTTTATAAAAACAATGGCGAAATCCACATTAATTTTAACTGTTTTTTACTTTCGAAGCTGTAATTAACTGTTTCCATTTTAGTTCAACATAAAGTTTTGTAAAAGCAGTAGCAAAACACTATAAATATGGCCCTCTTATACAGCTGTAAATGTGTGTAAAATTATATAAATAATTGTAATATTTTAGATTTCTATTTTTAGATAGCCTGCAAGCCCGCGGGGGTCTCTTCAATACCCCCTAAAGGGGTCGCAAACCTCCAGTTAAAAATCACTGCTTTTGAGTAATAAAGTCGATATATTATATTAATAAGCATAACTTTCCTAGAATTATTCCACCCCACTAGGCTATCGTCTAGTTATGCATCTTTAATTTTGGTAACTCAAGAATACACAGTCAAATTTAAATATACTGTTTCGATAATCTATTTTACGTAATAAATTGGATAGGTAATAAAAAGTTGGCGACTGTACAGATGAAAATGTAATTTTTCAGTCGTCTAGTTTTATGGCAGCTCCCTATCGATTCAAGGTACGGAGCCAGAAAACTTATCGTCTCTTTCCATTGATAAATAAAACAGAATGGCGAAAGAATTTTCGAATTTGGACAATGCGTTCTTGAGATATCGATGATTCAGGCATTCAGATATCCATATAGACAAACAAACGGATATAAGAGGATTTTTATCGTTTATCTTGATCAATAGATCTAATCTAATTTTATCTAATCTAATCAGTATAGTCCACTATTGTATAGTTTTTCGTTACTTGTATTTGTGTTGTGATCAGCATGGGAGTGTAATCTAAAGAGCGCCTGTCAATTTTTATACCAAATTCGCGAATCAAATAAAATGTATTTTTAAAAGATCCTGCTTTTATGAATCATTAGTTCAGTACAGTGTATACCACGTGGGCATGATTGCGTTGCGTGAGGATGATTGCATACCGAATAATTTTACTTAATAATATTGTAGACGTTACGCGAAACGTCGAATTGGAAATTTAACTTCTTATGACTATATTTACATATGCACCATAGACACATAAAATAAGTAAAATTAGAAAATGAGGTTAGGATATTAAAAATTGGGTCTCGCGGAATTTAAAAGCGAATTAGAGGGGGGGAAAAACGATTGTGTTTTTAATCGACAGTAATTTCTCGTCTTCTGAATATAACCCGACAATTAAAATATCATATACTCGTACCTTGAGTCACGGAGCTCCTTGCATGGCCGACGACCGAAACCGAAGACATCTCAATATATAACAAAAAACTTTTTTCGTGGATGCTTAGGCCTGAAATATCCTGAATCTATAAAGAGCTATCCACTTCTATTTGACTACCTCTTTGTGACTGAAATATTTTTTTCTATGAATATTTTTTTTCCCCAAATTGTATAAATTTTAATTATATTTGACTTTATGTTTATATGAATTATTATTAAGCATACGTTAAGTATATTTTATCATGTAATAATATTAATATTTATATTTTCTGTGAAATATTTATATTTTTTTTCGTTTTAGTTATGTGCCATTAAAAAGTTAATATTTTAAAGTCTACTTAACCCATTGTTTTGTTTTTTAATTCTATATTTGTAAACAAGTTTTTCTTTATTTAAACATGTATGACATTTTGCCTTCTTTTTACTATATTTAAAATATTGGTCCTAGAATAAGTTATCACTTAGTTGGGCGGCATGGGACCGATCATCGCAAATAAGCGTGACATAAATTGGTGTGGGCTTATTAATTTTTATCAAAAAATTTCTTCCGTGTTAAAGTGTAGGTTTCTTCCGTGTTAAACCCACGATTCTTGTTACGCTTGGTGCAAACTCTGTATATTACCAAAAAAAGGAAATAAATATTTCTTGCCAAAATTGAGATTATCCGCTTGAAAATTTAGCAGATTTAGCCTAGCAGCACCATAGAAAATGGACAAGTATCGAGTATATTCTATCTTTTTACACGATTGCCCAACAAAAAAAGAGTGTAATGTATGCAGGGTTCATCTATGTATGTTTTCCGTTTTTTATTCCACCATAACTTCTAAACGCACGCACCGATTTAGAAGTAGGTACATATGTGGTATTGTTAGAATTGTTATGTCATCCCGAGCGTCATAGGATACCTTAACTGTTAAATACCAAGAGAATAATTGTCTAAATGACCAAATCGCGCCCTCTGAGATCTGAAGACAACCTACTGTTCTTATCCCCAGTCACAGCGCCGAGCTTGTATTGCTTTAAACGCAATGAACTTTTGAAAGTTAAAACGCGGTCATATATTTCTCTCTTTTCCTCCCCTCCCCTTTACCTGCCACATTATAGGTTTATTGATTGTTTTATTTTCTACTGGATTTTAATGTTAAATACATTTACTACTTTTAATGATAGTTTTATCTTATGGTTACTACAAAACATGTTTTCCAATTTGGTTATCGTTAGCTGTAAGGTATTGCTTCAACGCTATAAGCTCGCATATTTGTTTCAACAAATAAAGCGTGTTTATAATTTTTTTGATCTGTTTTTATTATTTATTATTTTTAGTTTATTACAGTGCCTATTAGTAAAATTGTTGTTTTTACTTTATTTTTTTTTTTCATTTTAACCTGCTATTATTTTTAATTATTTTGTTACTAATCGATTATTACTTGAATACTTTTAGTTACTGATTATTTATAGATCATTGAAATAAACTTTCATTTTAATAAATAAGAAAGTAACAGGAAATTTACTTTCGTGCGATACAGCCTGGCGTGAAGTAGAAAACTGAAAATTTGAAGACCGAATGCAATGTATATTTCTTTAAGGAATTGTTTATCACTTCTTCGTAACCAGATTAGTGGCATGGGGAAAGGATATTCCATATTATAATGTGCAATGTTTGCAGATAATAAGTTTGTTAAAGTGCGAGGCCGACACTCATCCCCCTTTATCTCGAAAGGCACATTTTATAGCCTCTTCCTTTCCCTTTTCCTTATTTTCTTAAACTTTTCCTCTTATGCTCACAACGTCGCGCGAGGTACTATCTAAATTTGGCCCCGCCGCTTTCCCTTTCGTTCGTTTTCCAAAGTTGAAAAGTGGCGTAGTCGCCAGAATGCAAAGTTGGCACTTTGCCCCTCCGCTACATCCTCAATACATTTCCAGTAAGCTTTCGCGGTGATTTATGAGAAGACCGGTTTATAGAAGTATGCAAAGTTAGGACGTAACAGGAAATATAGATAAGTACGACGACACCAAAAAACATCAGCGAAGTATTGTTTTAATAAACGGTATTTAATATTTAACTTTCGTTATCTATAAAATCGACGACTATTGCGGTTGTTTGATATTATAAATAAGTTAAAAACGAATTTACCGCTTGAAGTTTGAATCGCCCGATTATCACAAGCATTTTTATCATACGTCAAGGGATACAGATCAAATAAGTAAGATGCTAAACAAATTCAACATAAAAATCTTCTTCAAAATGACCCAAAATATAGCTCGATCTCTGAGGCCTGTAAAGGATGAAATAGCAGTGCAAACCCTGGATGTGTATAAAATCGAATGTTCAGCCTACGTTGGGCAAACGAAACGGTCCATATTCACTCGACTGATGGAGCACATCAAAGCTGTTAAAAACGTTTAGCGAGAAAAATCGGAGATCTGCGAACACATATTGGATAGCGGAACGAACCACTGGGTGCAGTTTCAACGTCCCATTGTGCTATACAAAGAACAATTTTACTTTATCTGCATGACTCAGGAAGCCATTGAAGTAAGAAGAACTGACGGTTTAACAACGACGGTTTTAAGCTCTCTGCTATTTGCTACCCTCCTAAAAATGCTCTCAATGCCCGTCGTCAAGCGCAAAGATATAACACAGTGAGTGTTGTGTGCATGGTGGATTATCAAAATTTACGCTCGCCGAGTCCGCCGCCCCATCACCGTTATATTCTGCGTAGTAACAGCAGAAGTTTACCGCCTACGTTCAAAACAACGGATGACCATTAACAGCAATTCAGTCTACCCTGGACAACGGCAGTAGCAACATCGCCGAAACTCGGGTGCTACAAACTTCTTATCTTGGTAAATAATTTTTTTTCTGATCTATATTTCCTTCATTTGTGGTAATTTATTATCAATATCAATGTTTAAATTATTAAAATATATACTTTTCATATATATAAAGAATACATTTGTAGAACGACAACTTCATAAGTAAAGACCTAATATTTATTCGCCACTATTATTGCCGAGTACAATCAATTGCTAGAAAAATCAACGAAATATAGGGAACTATAAATGTAAAACTACGAGCTGTCGCATTGAGCATTGTACAACATCTATTACGTTATGTTAAGTGCTTTTATAAAGCGGGAGCCGTTACCAGTGCTTTGTTTACAGCTGTGAATTTGTTTGTTGCGTGAATTTGTAAATTAAGGGTTTCAAAAAGTCGGTACCTATACAATGCATCATCCTCAATACGATTATGCATTGATTTAAGAATGGAATTAGTAAAGGCGTTTAAGTTGCTATGTACCTACCTCTAATGTGGTGAACTTCTAGATTAGTCAGTAGTTTTCTGACTAAAATACGGACATACTTATGTTTTTTTCGTTTTTTTATTTATTTATTATTTATTTAAGAATTAATTACTATAAAACATTGATTAGCTCACAAAAATGACAGGAACCGAATGGCAAAACCTTAACCTTTTGCTTAATTGTTTCTGTCACCCAACTAGGACTAGCCCGTTCTAGGGTGGACAGGACTCCAATATTACAATCAAGTTTGCTTGATTGCTTGTTTTACGTGAGTATATTTACTAATCTACTGGTTTCATAATATAACATCATAATTGTTACGAAATTGTTATAGTAAAATAGCAAAAATCAAACAAAATTGATTGAAAAATCAGAGTAATCATTAAATACTTACGTAGTCAAAAATATATCAAAAATAAATCCAAATACAAAATATTACGTAAAAACTGAATTCAGGCTGGTATACAAATAGGTAATTTATATTAGCAAAGATGTGAGGTAGTGTAAATTATGTGTGTATAAATGCGTTGCTATTTCTGAAATGTCATGAGGATACTTTCAATATTCGTTCTTCCTGTACTAATCAACCACTGAATGTGGTTTTTTTTAAGAACCACCTGTGTCAGTTCTGAAATATCGAAGTGTTTTCTTAAAATATTCATTAGTCTCGGATAAATGTTATAATAATGGTGTTGACCAAACGAGGCACTATATATTGTGGTACTTTCACCGATATTGGGTTCTTAGTAGGGTAAGTACAATGTCTCTGCTTGCGCGCGAATGAAATTTAAAGCAGTTTTAAGCAATTCATTTGTTTAATATCTAAAATTGTTGTTGCGAGAAACAACTCATTAGAAGAATACACTATTGTTTCTTTTAATACAATACAAATTATAGTTTTTTGTAGATTATTAGGTTTTTTGATTGTAGTCTTAGAGCATGCTCCTCACCCCATAATAGAGCATTTCATTATGGATGTTTCCAAAGTTCTGGGAATTGTGATATAATTAAATTATGCAGAACTTATAGGCAATGTTATTGGTGCCAGACAAGTCTTGACATGTTTTTGCAACTATCTAGTGCAACATTGTTCAGTCTGATTTAGGTGTTCGACTGTTTTCGATAGACGCGTTTTCATAACACTGTTTTTGTAACCATGGAAGGCGCAGCAAAATCTCAAAGAGCATTAATTTTCTTTTTGTGGAAAGAAGGTGTGAAAACATCAGAAATTATTCAGCGTCTGCAAGGAGTATTTGGTGAGTCTGCAGAATCCCAAAATACTGTTTATCGGTGGATCGATCGTTTTAAAACCAGTAGAACATCACTAAAAGACGATCCACGCAGTGGGCGCCCAAGCACGTCGGTAAATGAAAGAAACGTTACTGCCGTCGAAGACCTACTGAATGAGGACAGGCGAATGACTATTCGTCAAATTAGTGTGTGCCTAGGGATAGGTACACGACAAGTTCATGACATCTTGCATGATTGTTTAGGCGTTAGCAAGGTTTTGGCTCGCTGGTGGCCAAGGCTGTTGGGACCAGACCAGAAACTCAATAGGTCTGATACTTGTCGTCAACTTCAAGAGCTGTTAGCCCGTTACGGTGATGAATTTTGGCAACGAATAATAACCACTGACGAAACGTGGATTACTTATTTCAATCCTGAGACCTAAAATCAATCCAAAGAATGGCGTAAACCTGAAGTAGGGCATCCACTTAAGGCGCGTGCAGTTCCGTCTGTTGGAAAGGTAATGCTTACTGTATTCTGGGATTGCGAAGGAATTATTTTTAAGGATTATCTGGCAAAAGGTACTACAATTAACGCAGAATATTACTCAAATTTATTATCCGGACCACTGCGACAGGCACTTGTCAAAAAACGGCCTGGAACGTTGCATAAGCGTCCGTTATTGCAACAGGATATTGCAGGAGAAAAACGATGGATGTTTTGAACGATTTACGATGGGAATTGCTTCCACACCCACCTTATTCCCTGGATCTTCCACCCAGTGATTATCACCTGTTTCCAGATTTGAAAAAACCCTTACGATTGAAAGTTCGATTTGAAAGTTTAACTGACGTAAAACGTGCCATAAATAGGTGGATTTAGGAGACACCGAAAAAGTTGTTTTAGACGGCTTAAAAAATTAGTTTATCGTTGGGATAAATGTATTCAGTTATATGGAGATTATGTTGAAAAACTACATTGTAATATTGACGAAAATTAACAAAATAATAAAAATATAGCTGAATTCCCAGAACTTTGGAAACATCCCTAGTAGATTAGCATAGAGCCGTAGTATATCATCCTTATTTGACCAAGTTCAAAAATATCCCTTAATTCAAAAAAATGTTTATATGTGCCCTATTTTGACCGTGATTTATATGAGATTTCCATCATATATGGTTGTCATTATTACATATAGGTATTTCATTTCTCTCACTGATTTTCATGGCTCGCAAATACAACTTAAACCATTATTGTAACAGTCGTAAATATAAAAATACGGCATTTCACCATGTTGGTGTCTTTTGTCAATGCTGAAGAAGATATATTTTGTTTTTCTTATGATTAACTTAAGTTAATTTGAGTGTTTTTTACTATTGGCAGTCCTGCATTTATTCGAATATAAACTATTGTACATTTGTAATATTTCATATGTGTATATCACAAATACATACAATCGTCTCATAATAATTTGTATATTTTTTTATGTGTTGAATATTTCTATTCAGCAAACTTTCGCGACGGAATTGTATATTCGGTTATTGGGAATTGGGTTATAAACTTTGAACGGGAAAACAGCTCGAAGCTCGCCGAACCGAAAGCGAAGAAGAGGCGACAGTTTGCGACCGCTTTACGTGCATCGCTGCGCACATTACAACTTTACAATGACCCAGTTTGCACACAATACTACTTAATCATATTTCAGCGGTTAGTTTATGCAAGTGCATGACAAAAAAGTGACAAAAATGGGTGTTGCTTTATGTGTTATAAAATATAAGCGCAACGATAATTCATCCAGAATAATGCATCGCAAGTAGCATCGAGGAGTGTCAATTACGGGCGAACCCACCACCCCAGGGAGTCAACAACATCAAGCTATTCTGTCTCCCATGGAGTCAACGTAAATACTTTGCGGACAGTACAATTCACTACTCCAGTTTCAAGACTATTCCTAGGAATCATACGTTTCCAATCTCCCTTGGTTATTCGTTTGTTTGTTTGTCTGTTTATACTCTTTATTGTGAAAATGTCACATGACATTTGTTAATTATCATATGACAATCTCTTACAACCAACCCTACTATGACGTGTTATATGTATGTGTGCGTGTAACATGTCTGTAAGTGTGTGTCTTGTTATTGCATTCGATCGACAGAATTGAAAATGCGATTCCGTTAATTTGATCCCAACGGAAAATTGTGACCAAGCCGGGAATCGAATCCGGGACCTTACAATGTAAGATCAGGGGACCTAACCACTATGCCACCGGGCCGTGTAATTCGTCAGAGTGCACAGTCCGTTGGCTAACTCCGCAAGGTGCGCAAAGCGTCCAGTTCCGCCCCGGTGTCCGCCCCCCCCCCCCCCCATTCGTAACCTCCGATCCCATCTATCCACGATTTTACGGGAGCTAATGGGCCTTGTTTCAGTTTAACCACTAAGACCCAATTTTATAGGGTCGGTCAAACGCACGGGTCAACACCCATCCGGCGGCCTCAACGCAGAAGTAAGATCCCGGGTAGGACTCTGGCCTGTGGGCTTTTCTTCCCTAGGAGTCAACCTTAGGGCACTCCTAGACGGTTTGCGCATCGTGTGGTGTCAGCCAATCGATTGTGTACTCCGACTAACAACCGGGGGAGTCTGGAAACATTAATATTTCCTATAGAGCGGGGTTAGTTGTTAACCTTACAGAAACTGCTCTTGAAGCGATAATTCAGCCACCCGATACCGGGTGAACAGACGGGCAAAGGATGCCGTGGTCCGCAATAGATTCGGTAGACACCGTATCACCGCTTCGTAAGGGAGAGAACCGCGCGAGCGACCTCGATCCTGTAACTAGTCAGGAGGTATCCTGATGGCTAATTCCTGATGGAGATATCCTTCCAAATTGGTAGTCAGCGGGCGAGGCTGCCCGCTTTTGCCTTTCATGGCGCCTCGTCGTAAGGCTTTGGCCTCTGACGGTCGAGTGTCATAACTAACTGTGGACTGTCTTCGTCCCAAGTCCTCTACGCTCACCTCACGGGAGACAAAACGATCTAATATCTTTAAAACTCTGAGGTGACGGGTTCGCCCGTTGTAGTTGACAGCTCTAGTTGTCCACGAGGTTACAGCCGCAGGCCGAATTCACGGCCGCCCTTCCAGGCTAGTCCCTCTTGGAGGAGGCTACCCGCTGGAAGCGGAACCGTGAGTTGAGTTGAACTAAGGAAACACAGACATGCCTTTCGCCCAGGTCCATAGAACCGTTGAAACCATCGCAATAGGAGAGCACCCTTATTACTAACACTCCCACGATACAATTGCTTGTGGCGAGTGTGGGGGGCGGGGGAGGGGTATCACTGCGTGTTGTATATCCAACTTATCCCTGTGTATTGTACATATATCCAACTAAATATGTTGTTGAACCACATGAAAAAACTAGAAATATTTTGGATTTCATTCCATGTTCAGTAAAATTCGACAAAAAACTTAAATTAAATTTCAATTATATAGCATAATCTGAAATAATTCGTATCCAGGAGTTATCCAGAAACGCTTGTAAATATCTCGTAGTGTTGTATTTTGTTATATTCCCTAAATTGGAGTATGTAATACATATGATAACCCGCAAATTGTCCATGACGCTACGGCAAAAAAAAATATCGCAACAAATTGGAGGCGACGCACGACCACCTGTGGTAACATTTTCTCCGGCCATTAGCCAAATTGTCGCCTTGCGCGTTTCTTCTCTGTGTAACTGCTACAACTCAGTGGGTCAGCCATTGTAACAATACCTAGTTAATTCCATTTGCGATATTTCACTCTTGTTTACTTAATTGAATTCTACTTAGAGGGAATTCTCTCAGTACGGTATATGGGTCAATGAAGTCAGGCGAACGCCGTATCACTCGGTACGCTCTGTAACCTTTGACCTTTAAAATAGGTTTTGTGGGTCTATGGGACCCATGTTGAATCTTCATCTCCTTTCTTCTCTCTGTGCAAAGCATTGCAGCTAGAGTCTTACCTTCGAATCTATAGTACCACCCAATAACTACTTAATTATTATAGCAAATTCCCCAAATATTACCAAACATAAGGTTTTTATAAATAAAATCATATCATCACACTTTTAATCAACTTCTTTTTCTATCAGTTTACGATTTACTTGATAGCATTAACCACGTCACATGTTATAATTCGTTTGCCCCGCTAGAAAGCAATTCAAATTTGCCGCGCCAGGTATTGCCACGCACGAAGAAATTATTGAGTCTGACATAAATGCACGTCACAAGGATGATTCATGCTACACCGGGCCGGGGCCGGGCCGGGCCCCGGCCGAGTCGTTTCCAACGTGCTCCGGCCGGGCCAGTCATTCATGCTACACCGGGCGTGACCGGGCCGTTTCCGAGTTTATTTATCCCACGGCCGTGTCCGCGATAACTAGTAGAATAGAATAGAATAGAATAGAATAACTTTATTGTGCTATAAAAACATAACTTAATGAATATTACGCTGGTTTTATAAAACAGACAATTTATGCACAAATGGCGAACTTATCTAACTAGTGTTGCGTCCATCTATTTTGGCGATAATAATATTTTTTAATTTCTATTTTCGCTTGATTGATAAGTGTGTTATTAATGCAATTTTCACAACTTGAGTTGGCAGCTATTGCAATTGCCTTTGAAGACGAAGTATTGGAAACACGAACTGAATCTAATAAAAGAAGATGGAGTGTACATCCAGCCTGGAGAAAACGACAATCGGAGGGAGAATTCGCCACGCTCTAAAAGGAATTAATAGATGATGAGAGCAAAATTTACGGTTATTTTAGGATGTCTAAAGAATGCTTTAGCATATTTCTTGGAAAAATAAAACGTGATTTAACCAAACAAAATTCAAGATTTCTGAAGCATATCTCTCCCATTGAACGATTAGCAGACCGGAGCCGGGAAAACAATATCCACCGCCATTTCGACGGCGTGCTCCGGACGTGGCACGACCGGTCACGGCCGGAGCACGGCCAAGCATGAATTTCTTCGTACAAAAGTATACTATAGATATCTGACCGTGTCCCGGCCGGGGCCCGGCCCGGCCCCGGCCCGGTGTAGCATGAATCATCCTTAACAGTCGCAATTAAACAATCTACCATACAACTACCCTATTTTTCCTTCTTCGTCGCGCGCCTTCGGTTAAACCTCTATTACCACACGCCGCGAACGTGGTCATCGATTCTCTACACTGAACACACCGCGGTAAAGGTGTGCAATTGTCATTGCCAAAGCGGTACCCCAAATTGACATTCTTCACACCACAAATACTTTTTTTCTTCTTAAAAATAATGAAACGAAAATGGAAACATAGATTTTTCAAATTTATAAGCAGAGAATAGTTCAAAATTTCAAAAGTGGTATGGCAATATGAAACACTGGTTATAATTTGACGAGTATTTTTTTAAACCAGCTGGTACGACAGTGCGACTTTCTTGACAAGTCTTGCATTTACAATAGTCTTCAATGGTAGAGCGTGATTTCGGGTAACTTACAGGTTTTAAAGCTTTGAAATAACACGTTTTTATCTCTCAAATAGCAAGTATTGCATCAGATATATTCTGTTTGTCCCACGTTTACCTGGAGATAAACGTGGGACAAACAGAATATATCTGATGCAATACTTGCTATTTGAGAGATAAAAACGTGTTTCGCGGCAGGGAAACCATACGCTGCTCTATATTGTGAGCACACGTTATAATATTCTTTCGGATTATATCAAAAATACATAAAAACCTAAATTATTTACAAAAACAATTGCCATTAAAACTATTTATTAGATTAAAGTTTTTAATGCTGTAATATGATTGTAATGATTGTAATACAAGCTTGACAATTACCGAAAATTTAGATCGTATGACGATGAAATTCCAAAATGGCCTCTAGGTATTAGCGTAGGTACGAATAGAAGAATATCGTGATATAGAATATAATAAGTAAGAAAAAAAAACGAACGAACGAAAAAAAACGTTTAGTCTTAGTAGAATTATATTATATATATGGGAGTGAATCTGAAAAAGGTTTTATTAACACCAGGCATGTTTTCATTCAATTAGTCATTTTGGCAACGCTAGTCAAGGGTTAAAACTCATTATAGCCGTGTTCGTCCTTAATTTCTTACACTTCGTAGGTGAGCGCTAAGGGTAAAGTCACGGTATGAGCGGAATATGCGCGATAAAAAGTCATTTATTCCTTAACGTTAAGTCCTTCCTCTCTTTTAATGAAACTTACTTTTTAGAGAGATGTTGAAATGGTTACATATTCGTTCAGCTACTCACAGAGCAGCAAAGGTCTTCCCGGATTGAATTGGGAAATTAAATGTTTATGTTTAAATGAGATGTATTTATATATGGATTTGCACAATTTTCGACTGTGACATGTAGGTTTAATAGGAGTCCCTTTGCCACTGGTGAACTATTGCCTATCCATCTCAAAAACTAAGCTTATCCCTGTGCAAAATAAAATCTCTTCAATAGAGCCGAATTAAAAAGAAAAACAATGAAACAATCACATTGATTAAAACGGCGAATGTCGTTTTCTATACTAGATTCTACCCGCAGCTTCGTCTGCGATAAAGATTTTTTTTGGCAGCGGCTTAAAATTTAGAAGAGTTTTAGAATTCTGAAGAGTTAAATTGAGGTAAACAAAAGAGTTAAATTCTATTGCCAGTTACATTTCAAGGTAAAACTATATTAATTTTTTGTTGTTTTACTTAGTCATTTAATAAAAAATCTAGCGAAAAAGCGTTAGGGTTTTACGGTATTTTTAATATCAGGTAGTACAAACCTAATAAATAAAAAAATTCAAATATATTAGTTTACTTAAGGACCTCTTTGTAGAAAATATTGGTGTATATCCCCTCGGTTCTAGTACAACCAGACTGCCAGGTGAGCTCACTCTGGTGATAAAGATGTCATTACCACCTCCCGTCACAATCCTTCACGATAAGGTGCCTAAGCACATAACAATGAGTCTTGCCACAGGGCACGAAGCCCTGTGACGCCATTCCAGAAAGCCGGGCCAATGGGCCCGGCTCACGTGAAACCCCACGAAAAGGCAAAATGCCTAGTGGAAGATGTCACGGGCCTCTAGCAAGGCCCGTCGACAGATATTTGATTTGATTTGACTCTGGTGAAGCATTCCATATATAACCGCCCATGTGAAAAGCAGTTCTCCCTCAAGTCGACTCCTGCTGCCTATAGTGACTAACCCTTGCGACTTATTGATGGTCATAGCAAAGCATCATTCATTTTTACCACCGAGTCCATATACCTACTCAATTTCTGCCCCTTCAAATGATTTAAGTAAAGTTTCTGATGACTGGGAGGGGGGGGGGGGGCAGGATGGCTCGCTCGCACGATCAGTTTATAGATTTCTGCTTAATATCAGTGTAAGTATCAGTAAGTATCAGTATATTCTGGCTGTAAGGTCTGCGACGATTATCTTTATTGTCCTTGCCCTGCAGGGATGTTAATTTTCCTCTCGCAATCGTGACATTCTCCATATTCTATTTTGATTAAAGTTCGGATAATTGACCAGCTAAAACATCACCATTCAAGTGGACCCTTACGTTATTCATGAGGGAAAGTTTCCCAATGAGAGGCCGTAGAAGAAAAATATACCTTTTTCATTATATTCAAATTAATTCTTTTACCCGATTCACTTTTCTAGCTTAATGATATACTTTTCCCTTTTCCCGTTTCTCATTAAGAGTTCTTTATAAAAAAGTCCTGAATACAATTTTTATGCATTTACATGGGGATTTTTAAATTAGGACCGGGAATTTTTACTGTATAATAAATATTACCAAAATATTTCAAATTTTGAATTTCTCTCATTTTCTACTCCCGACCAACTATTCTCTCAGGGTTAAATTTGAAAAAAATAAAAAAAGAGTATTTTCCCGAATTTCACTTTTTTTATTTATTTATTTATTTATTTTCAGGAAAACCAACAGCTAATTATAATTTAACATTGCCGGAGTAACATAGCAGAGAGCCAATTAAAGGTTTTCACGTTTAAATAACGTTGTAGAAACATATGTGATCTTTCAATTAAAGCTATCGATTAAGAATGCATCAAAAATTATTCAACAATTAATGCTAAAAAATTCACTGTTCAGCCGCTGCCTAGCTGAGTTAACACTCGTACAGAATAGATCAAAGTCAAAGCGTTTAATCATGTCATTGAAATTGTCACTTGTTCGCCACAGAAAAGCATTTTGCCTATAGTTGGTACCAGCATAGGAACATGAAGAGCAGGGTTAAATCTATTGAGTTTGGAAGGAACACGGAGATTAATTTTATTTAGTAAGTCAGGACAGTTAATATTATTGGAGGTAATTTTTAGCAAAAAGGTTAAGTCCGCGGTTTCACGCCGCTTAATCAAGGGGAGGATAAGAAATTTCTTGCATAAATTGAAATAGTTAGATGAGCTGTATGGGATTTACATATAGCATAACTGGTTATTGATAAATCGTATTTGAATATATGTATATGTGTTGATGTGTTGCCTATCACGAAAAGTTAGATTTTTTATTTTGAAACATCTACTTACAAGCCGCAGGACCTTTTATAGCATAACTGGTTATTGATAAATTATTTTTGCCCTTTTTCACTCTTTAAGGGATTGAATTTTGAAGAATCCCTAAATACCTATAACTGAATTTAAAGAGCCCCCTTTTCTCCCTAAAATTTTCTTTTCTAGCTTAAACGTATATATTTTCCCATTTCCCCCCAATTAGTTTCTTTCGGAGATACGATACCATACGGGGATACCATACATTCATACACACGATTACGAGAGATAGAGTAAGTACTAAGTTAAAGTAGGTAGGTAAGTAGTAAGTTAAAGATTTCGAGCATTGTGATTCGGGCGAAACGACGGCGAATATGACGGTATAAAGGAAGGGTCTGATGAGGATCCGTGTGGTGGCTAAGTGCCTCCAAGCATCCTTCGCATATAAGGAAGCAATTTTACGAAGCCGCAGGTGCCGCTATAGAAATAGAATAGATTCATCCTCTTGCCAGTGCCCGGGCTAATGCGGTTCCACGCCTCGAGGCGATCCTTCGCTTAGTGTGTTGCCTTTTCGTGATAGGCAACACATCAACACATATACATACATTCAAATACGAGTATATATCGGAAATTTTTA
The DNA here is from genome assembly GCA_944548615.1 of Micropterix aruncella. NCBI lineage: Eukaryota > Metazoa > Arthropoda > Insecta > Lepidoptera > Micropterigidae > Micropterix > Micropterix aruncella. The sequence goes on from OX155951.1 coordinate 1,855,192, forward strand.
TTTTAAAACATCTACTTACAAGCCGCAGGACCTTTAAAAAATTCTTCTATTAGTCATCAGCAGGTGTCATCTATGCATGCCAGAATGCCATCTATTAGTCTTTTTAATTGTAAAGTGCGTAATTATTAGGTATTGAAACCTGTATACCAAATACAAGATGTACATCTTTATGTAAATAATACCATTGATTTTACTATAAAATCAATGATAATACTAATGTAATAAGAGCTATGATTTAAAAAAAATCCTTTGTTATTATATTGTTATTTTATAGCGTATAGGCAGGCGTCTTTAGTGCGCTATATAAAGTGCGCCCCCATACTGTTATGCCACGAAAATCACCATATTGAACATAATAATAGAAGAATAATGGTTTTCTGGAAGTATGAATGCCATCTACACGTTGCATTTCGTAGTAAAATACTGTTTGCCAAATTTTGGTATGACTGTATAATGAATGCCATTACACTAGAAAGAGAACAAGTCCCAACTGTAGAGTTTACGAGTGTTGCTAAGTGTGGGCCTGCTCAGAGAAAGATTTCTTACGTTTAAAGGCTGAAAATATCAACTGGCAATGTTAATAATACGAACGCAGCCTTACACAAATAAAACAGAATATATTTATATATTTGAAGCATCACGCACGAGTTATGTTAAAGACAGAACGTCTCGTATTTAGTTTGCTACTATTTAGGTAATTATGAATGAGGTACTATGAATTGTAAATCTGATTTGACACCCTCGTTATTATATGAGCTACTATCGTCTTAAATATAAAAGTGAATCGCCGTGCGTTAGTCTCGCAGGTTCTCGGAAATGACTAGACCGATTTGAATTGTTTTTCTTTTATATTGTTTGGCTTGATTCAGCGGTGGTTTACAAAAAAAAATATTTAGGAAAAACTCAAAGAAACAACTAAATATCGAAAAAATCGAAATTGGTCATTTTGAGAACATTGACCACTTTCTAGATGGCTATCGCGGCGATCGTATTGTTTGACAGCTGCGCTATCCATAACTGTTATTCATTTTGTACAATGTGTACAATTTCAAAAAGTCGAAAAGTCAAAAAATGCGAGTCAAAAGAGTCGAAAAATTCAAAAAAAAATCAAAAAAGTCAATAAAGTGAAAAAAGTGAAAAAAAAAGTCAAAAAATTAAAAGTAAAAAAAGTCAAAAAACTGAAAAGTCAAAAAAATCGAAAAAGTCAAAAACAAAAAAGTCGAAAGTCACAAAAGCTAAAAAGTCGAAGTTTGCTAAATTTACTTGGAATTTCCGTATTTCGCGCATGGACAACTGTATGTCCCGTGTTCGCCAAGCAATCGGTCGTAAAGCCATCATTTTTATTTATTTACGCGACGGAAAACAAAACGAAGAACATAGTTTACCAGAATGTTTTGTGTTGGATGTGAACTGCATTTATATTTCGTCATGTAAATTAAATACATTAAATTTATTTTAATTACAAACGAGTTTCATTTATTCACCAAACGAAACTAAAACCGTACATGATTCGGCCATATTATAGATTTCAATGAATTGGATTTGGAAGGTTGATTAGGATTAATTAACGCTTATAAAGAGTTACAATCAAATCAATTTTAGGTGGTACGAAGTTCACCGAGTCATCTAGTAATAGAATATTTTTTCAAGTGTTTGTTCCTGTCATGATTCAAGGTAGTAAGTAACTCAGAGCAAAAATAATACAAGCAATATCAGTGAAAGTTATCTACAAAATTACCGCTAAGAAGGAAAAACAAACTGCCGCGGCACCGATGCCATGTCGGGGAAGCCTCAACTTTGAGGAGGCAAGAAAATTGGTTTTTTTATACGGGACGGAAAAATTTGCGTATATTTTCAATGGGTGCCTGAAAATTGCCCCTCTGCTAAAATAACGGAGAATATTCTCTGATTGAATGAAAAATGCGGCCGGTCAAAAGTTTATGAAATTCAGCTGACAGCTTTGTGCCTTGGTTAGGCAATATTTTAATATTGATGAGCTTAGGCGAACCTCGATTTTTTATACTTACTAAGAAAGCAGAAATAACTATAGGAAATCATAATCAACGATTTTAAGGGCGCCGGGGGGGGGGGGTGGCAGGATATAAGCGGAAGCGTCTGAACAAAACATCGCATAACCAAAAAAAAGGTATATTTTAAAATGTGTTTTTTAAGCATTGATAATATGTGGCGCTAGTCTGCTCAACGATGTAGTACGTTTTGGCAACCCTTCTGCGCCGCCGACATGCAGGTGGCGCTGATAGCATTATTCGGCGAAACTAATAGCGTTTTTCTGGTTTCTCATAATAACATTAATAACGAATAATTAGTGGCGTCTATCAAATTTATATATATATATATATATATATATATATATATATATATATATATATATATATATATATATATATATATATATATATATATATATATATATATATATATATATATATATATATATATATATATATATATATATATATATATATATATATATATATATATATATATATATATATATATATATATATATATATATATATATATATATATATATATATATATATATATATATATATATATTTTGATATTTTAAGGGTGTACATTTTTTAAAATTATTTTCAATAATATATAAAATTAGATTCATGAAAAGTTACTTATCTGGGGTCCTGGTGGACCAGAAACATTTTACCGATAGTTAATGTCCTCTTTAAAAACTTAGGGCAGCAGCACCTGTTTCCGCAATATGTTCTTAGTTATTGCTCACTGCAGCCGAATTATTGTATGCCCTTGGATGTAATGAGTATAGGAGGATGGTTTCTGTAACAGAAATGGATGTTAGTAACTTATTTTAGAAGAAATTATATGACTGAGAATATTTCGACACTAGTCGTATTCATCTCTATGTCAAATGAAATGTCATAGAGATGAATACGACTAGTGTCGAAATATTCTCAGTCATATAATTTCTTCTAAAATAAGTTACTAACATCCATTTCTGTTACAGAAACCATCCTCCTATACTCATTACATCCAAGGGCATACAATAATTCGGCTGCAGTGAGCAATAACTAAGAACATATTGCGGAAACAGGTGCTGCTGCCCTAAGTTTTTAAAGAGGACATTAACTATCGGTAAAATGTTTCTGGTCCACCAGGACCCCAGATAAGTAACTTTTCATGAATCTAATTTTATATATTATTGAAAATTATATATATATATATATATATATATATATATATATATATATATATATATATATATATATATATATATATATATATATATATATATATATATATATATATATATATATATATATATATATATATATATATATATATATATATATATATATATATATATATATATATATATATATATATATATATATATATATATATATATATATATATATATATATATATATATATATATATATATATACTTCAATCTTAATTTCTGCCAGAAATTAAGATTGAAGTTTCTTCTTTCATTTCATTGAGCATATGGAGGTTTTTTATTTTTATTTCGATTTAATGGCTCGTTGATAACAAACTCAGCCAATTGTATCATATTTTAAATGTTGGTAGCATTCGAAATTTGAATTATTTCGTAATGTCACTTTCATTTGGAAAACGGCTTTGCCGAAGTGTTTAATTTTTAGTTTAATTTTTTAGTAATTAAAATGTCCAAATGAAAGTGACATTACGAAATAATTCAAATTTCGAATGCCACCAACATTTAAAATATGATACAATTGGCTGAGTTTGTTATCAACGAGCCATTAAATCGAAATAAAAATAAAAAAACCTCCATATGCTCAATGAAATGAAAGAAGAAACTTCAATCTTAATTTCTGGCAGAGGAGTTTATAAAAAAGATTGTATAATGTTATCAAAATAGGGTAAACCTATATAAAATTGTATAATATAAAAAAAATGTAAAGAAATATTGTAGAAAACAGTATAATATTGTTATATTTGATAAGGTTTGTAAAGAAATCCGTTCATAGGATGATGTTTTTATTTAAAATAAAATTAGTAAAAGCTACTTAAAAAGTAGCGAAGGAAATCCCAGTTTGTATTGGGAAATGCTTATGTTTGAATGAGATATACTTACGGATGTGCACGACTTTCGACGGTGCAATGTAAGTTTAAAGGTCCTTTTGCAGTCGACTAACGATCACTATTCATCCATATATCTCATAAATAGGGCTTATCCTTATGCAACAAAAAATGCCTTCAATTGAGACGAATTAAGCGAAAAAATAAAAAATTAAACTATTCATCACTTCGGCAAAGCCGTTTTCCAAATGAAAGTGACATTACGAAATAATTCAAATTTCGAATGCCACCAACATTTAAAATATGATACAATTGGCTGAGTTTGTTATCAACGAGCCATTAAATCGAAATAAAAATAAAAAAACCTCCATATGCTCAATGAAATGAAAGAAGAAACTTCAATCTTAATTTCTGGCAGAGGAGTTTATAAAAAAGATTGTATAATGTTATCAAAATAGGGTAAACCTATATAAAATTGCATAATATTAAAAAATTGTAAAGAAATATTGTAGAAAACAGTATAATATTGTTATATTTGATAAGGTTTGTAAAGAAATCCGTTTATAGGATGATGTTTTTATTTAAAATAAAATTAGTAAAAGCTACTTAAAAAGTAGCGAAGGAAATCCCAGTTTGTATTGGGAAATGCTTATGTTTGAATGAGATATAGGTACTTACGGATGTGCACGACTTTCGACGGTGCAATGTAAGTTTAAAGGTCCTTTTGCAGTCGACTAACGATCACTATTCATCCATATATCTCATAAATAGGGCTTATCCTTATACAACAAAAAATGCCTTCAATTGAGACGAATTAAGCGAAAAAATAAAAAAATAAACTATTGATCACTTCGGCAAAGCCGTTTTCCAAATGAAAGTGACATTACGAAATAATTCAAATTTCGTGAAAGAAGAAAGTTCAATCTTAATTTCTGGCAGAGGAGTTTATAAAAAAGATTGTATAATGTTATCAAAATAGGGTAAACCTATATAAAATTGTATAATATTAAAAAATTGTAAAGAAATATTATAGAAAACAGTATAATATTGTTATATTTGATAAGGTTTGTAAAGAAATCCGTTTATAGGATGATGTTTTTATTTAAAATAAAATTAGTAAAAGCTACTTAAAAAGTAGCGAAGGAAATCCCAGTTTGTATTGGGAAATGCTTATGTTTGAATGAGATATACTTACGTAAGTATATCTCATTCAAACATAAGCATTTCCCAATACAAACTGGGATTTCCTTCGCTACTTTTTAAGTAGCTTTTACTAATTATATATATATATATATATATATATATATGGTTGGGATTTTTACCCGGTTTGCATAAACCCACTTTACTTGTGAATTTACGCGACCCCCTTTGTGCTGGGTAATTACCCCTTCGATTATCTTCAATGGTTTTTACCTTGGACTGTATTCAAATGGTAATCACTCACCAGCTAGGTTGGTTTTTCTCTCAGGGGTGGTTGTCTCGAACGATTGGTGGATTCCAACCTCACAAGGAAATTAGTTCGGCGAGAGGCTTCCGTGATAGAACCTCACTTTCCTCAGGTCACGCAGGATAAGCTTCCGTCGAAAATAAACACTTTTTATTCGCGAGACTTTCTTTTATTCGGTCACTTATCTTTACTTTTACATTGAGTTCCGAGTACTTATAATTTACTACTAAGTCCCGGTGCTTGGATCGCGGCGCGTTCACGCTGATCCTTTGCCAATTTACAACTGAAGCTTTCGCTCTTTTCTGTCGTCGATCGCCATTACATTTTTTTTAAGATAGCGACCGCCCTTACCTCTCATTGGTCTAGATCCTTCCAGAAATTTCTAAACACACCCCTATTACTGCGCCGCACACGTTTTGTCCAATAACGAGACAGGGCGCATAACAGATGCAACCCCGTTTGAGAGAGACATCGCGATCATGCTTCCTCGCTTGCACGCTAGAGCGAGAAGCGAATACACTAGTTGTCTCTGTCGTACATTTAAACATTTTATAGACATATTATTTGCTTAATTTAAAAGAAAAGAATCTACCCTAGTACAGGCATGAACCTAGTTGGGTAGTTTTTTAAGACATAATTTTCGTACTACTTCCTCTTAAATAAAGCATTATTATTATTATTGTTATTACAGATTCTCGTCGCAAACGCCACCGTTCCCGAGTACATATTGTCTTAAACATAGGTTAGTTTCAGGTCATTAGTAACAAGTTAATATTAATGTTAGATCGTTAATTAGGCTAATTAAGTTGTCTCTCCTAGCGCTTTACTTTACATTAAACGAAATACTATATGCTATGCTTAATTAATTAATCATGCAAGTTTCTTTACATTTTAAACTATATTATTTCTAGGGGGAATTGTGGGATTTGGAGTATGTATGATTTTTTGTAACGTCCACGGTTTTTATTTCGTAGTCTTTTGCCAGTCGCCTCGCCAGGGAATTTATCGTTACCATGTGTTACTAAGGGGTCCTTTTCACGATTTATTTTGAATGGGAACGTTGTCGGTCCCTGGATTCTCGTGTTTCAGGGTCGACCGCTCGTTTATTTTATATTTTATAGCCCCTTTCTGTCCTTTCCTTTGAGTTATCAGCTATTTTTCAAGGAATCTCATATCCTCGGCGTCCGTGACTAATTATGTTTCCTACCCTTTGTAAGAGGGTCTCACTTTTAGGGAAGATTTATCGACCCTGGCGTCCGCTCTTTCGGATATTCTGAACCATTATATATATATATATATATATATATATATATATATATATATATATATATATATATATATATATATATATATATATATATATATATATATATATATATACATATATATATATATATATATATATATATATATATATATATATATATATATATATATATATACATATATACATATATATATATATATATACATATATACATATATATATATAGGCTGACTACATCCCATAAATAGTACGGAGAGATAGAATGCCACGTATTGGTCTATCAGAACTTTAAAGTGCGTGTTTATTAAGCATTGAAACCTGTATACAAAATGAAAAATTGTCATCTTTATGTAAATAATATTAAAATAAAAAGAGCTGTGGTTTCAAAATTCGTTTGTTGCTATATTAGTCTTAAAAGCACTATCTATATTGCGCCTCCATACTGCCTTACAAAGAACGCCACCATATTGAACATCAGAGAAGATAATAAACGTTGGGAACCATGAGTTACATCAATATGTTGCGTTTCATAGTCAAGTTCTAGCTATCGAATCCCAGTACACGTTGAGCAATTTAATACATTAAATAACCAATTGTGTTTAAAATGTTTTATTACAAGTAAAAAAAAATAAAAAAAAACGAAAATATACTTTTTACAAAAGTTGATTAGATAATATGCAACAAACGCTGCAAAATGGTACTCATATCAAAGAACCTGGTTTTCAGAATCCACCTAAAGGTCGTCCCAAAAGCACAATAGTTAGTCTATACTTTGATATTTAATAAATATTATTATGTATACATGCTTTATACTATTTTTAGGGAGGGTATATATTAATAAATAATAGTGTAATAATACTATTGATAATAGTATATACTACATACATATATGAACAGTACTATATATAATAATAAGTACTACTACTTCCTTATAAATAATATGCCAGCAACATACATTTAAATCCCTTGTCATCCCCACTGCGGAGCTCTCGGCTCAATGCTGGCTGGTAATGTAAACAGCCAACGGCCCTGAGCACCGACTTTCATCGTATTACGATAGGTGTTGGGATGTGAAGTGATTTGCAGCTAAATGATAGTTGACTTTTAATGTAAACTCAAATAAATGAAAGAAATACTTCGCGCACTAATTTTTAACAGAGAAGAAATTAGAACACTCCCAATCGCAACATACGGTGAATTCGAACAGATCCCGGGTCACAGCCTGTCGGGCCCAGTGGCGCCTTTTTAACATGCTTTATTAGGTCGATCTATATGTAACTAACTATGTAATGGAATCTAAGGTAACTAATTTAACCATCTTTCAAGGATCGTAGCGTCATGAAAATTGGCAGCTGTATGTAGTTCTGATGACAATACAATAATATGGTACTGTCGAACTGATCTGATGATGGAGTCGGAAGATATGAACTGGAACTTCATGGTGGAACATCGTATCATAGCTGTGGTTGGACTTGTTAGAAAAGTTTTGGAATGAACTTTGAACACGATTATGTTACAAGGTCTGATGATGAAGCCGGAAGATAGGCACTGGCATTCTATGGTGGAATATCGTATCATAGCCCAAAAACGTGTTTTTAGTGTTTTTTTTAAACTATTAATTTATTTGTATAATCGACACCTGCTCCAAGTGTCTCTCGCCGTCTTACTCGGTCACTGCTGCTCCAGCTGCCATACTCTTTTCATACCTACTTCCTCACATCGCAGTGTTCATCTCTCCTATCTCGCTCAGATTATCGTTTATTTTTAAATAATTATTACGGGTCTAACGTTCGATTAACTAGCAAGAAAATCTTACGGTATTTTACAAGGTTTAAAATACTTTAAATTACAAAGTGTGTTGTTCCATTAAAATCGAGAAAATAACAACTATGTGATCCTACCAATAAATTCTTAATATTCCTTATGTTATGAATGGATTATTAAAATATTGAATTGTCAGAATTGCTCAATGCGTTGCATTTATACAATTCTATACCGTTGTGACGGTACTGATATTACCACTTTAAAATTCAAGGTAGGTCATATAAATTGTCACTTTTGATATTAAAACTAAAGCGATTTACGCGTAGCTCTTTTCCGTTAGCGACCCGATAAACTCGATACCGGATATAATGTGCTAAAATTACTATACAGGATGTCCCAAAACTGGACTGGCAGACTGTAGATGGTCATAGCTTTGGTCAAGACCGACCTAACTAACAAAAAATGTTTTCACCAAAATGTCATACTTTCGAGTTATACGTACTAGATTTTCGAAAAAAACTCTTTACAATCACTTTGACTCTCTTGATTAAAAAAATATCCTTTTATTAGAAACTTTGCCATGAAAATATTCTTAAATAGTTACACTATCCTTAATTACCCTAATATCCCAAAAAAGCAATATGTTTATTTACTACTTTTTTAAACTTATTATTTTAAAAAACTAAATTAAAAGATGGGAGTTTTTTATGAACACATGTGTTGTTATTTAGGTAGGTCTCGACCAAAGCTATAAGCACTAAAAGTCTGTAGGTCCAGTTCTGGCACATTCTATATAAGGTGCTCCTTGGAATAATGGCCCTATTTTTATTATTATGCAGATAATATTATGCAGATTATGCAGATAATATTTTGTGTAAAATAATCAGTTTAAAATATGTAGTAGTTTTTAATGGTTGGTAATGAACCGATTCTAATGATTTTGGTGTAAATGTATATTTTTTATTAAGTAGGAGATGGCAATAACATTTCCTTAACCGTCAAGATACAAGCCACGCCCTCGAAACATTACTCATGTTACCGAATCTCTAATTAAATCGGGGATTTCGTAAAGGCAAGTCGCTTATTTTGATATAAACGGAAACCTCATCAAGGTAAAATTACTGAAGCAACGGTCCCATTAGCGAAGCGTGCGGCTTAGGTGCGGCTGCCCGTCCGTAAACAACACCCTCGTAGGCATCTTTCCTAATATTATTTGGAAGCGAGCGGCCAAAAATGGAGCGTCCGGCCAGTTAGGCGGACCCGGGCGGACCAGGACCCGGAATTACGGACCCATATCATCAGAGGATAAACAGCCACGCGACAATGGTCAACGTGTCCGAGTGACCTATCTACGGACCCTACGTTTAAGGAAGGTATTTAAAAAACCAGCTCCGAAGTGGGACCTAAAATCGACTCCGGCATTTAGTAAGCAGTCGGCTCTATAAAAAATCGATTGTATCACCCCAAACATTTCCCGGCAAGTAGACAACCCTCTCTCTACGCGCTACCCTAACCTCCCCCGCGTGCCAATTTGTAGTATTTTCCGCGGTATTAGAATCTTAATTTTACAAAAATGATGTACCTACCTAGTATTTTCTTAAATATGGCGGACTTTAAATATTATCTGCGTCACTTATATATGAGACATACCAACCAAATTTTCACAGCGTGATTTCGGTTTAATAAGGCATCTGAGTACCGAATTTCATGTATCTAAATCCAATATTTGGAAATTGAAGTATGACTAGCGCGCCCTCTGTCGGACCGATTTCAACCACAATATTTGATAACTCTTGCCATGACCAAATGATGCCTGCATGCCAAATTTCAGATCAATCGGATGAAGCGTTTGGGCTCTATCGTTGAGAAATACACACAGAGACAGACACACACACACACACACACAGATAGACAGACACACAGACGCACAGATTGCCATCAGTCTGGAAATAGTCTTAATCGTCTCGGGGCGGAGAGGGTCAAAATAAATATATCCTTCTTTACCTCGATTTTTTTAAGCGTGTTCATAATACTTTAAGATACAATAAAGATATTTGTTCGTTTGTATTGTATATACATGACGGAAAGTACATACAATATACTTAAATAACAAGCAAACGAAAAATAAACATAAAATAGACAAAATGGTTATTCCTTTTATGAAAACACAGCAAAAATATTAACCTTTTATTAAAACACCACAAAAATGCATATACCTACTATTACCATATGACAATACTTGGTGAGACCTAGCCGGTATTGGTACTTGAGTTGCCGTAAAAAGCGCTCCTGCACAACATTAAGCAATGCTTGTAACATGGACATCTTCATGCAGCAACCAAATAGTTATCTCGAATCCTAAAACACTGCGTGCGAAGTAAACGAGAACCCTTCGGCTACGAAACGACCAAATTTTGTTGCACATCAGAATACCGTTGACTACGTAACAACCAATATTGGCGGGAGCGCACAGTAATATTATTTTCTAATTCGAACGCATCCTAAAATTTATACCAAATATCACATTATTACTATAGAATAATTTTGCGCGTCATTTCGCGGATATTTCTGGTAAAATTCCATTGTCAAATATCATCAATTTTTTTTTCGAGAAATCATCAAAATTTTCATTGGTTTTTACGATTTAATATCTTAATATTTTTGTATGTAAATAAGCAAAACGAAATATTATTTTTGATATAGAATCAAATAAAGATCACGATAGTATTTACAATTTCTAAATAGGGTTCCGTATTTTTCCGTAAGACAAGTACAAGTATGCTGAGTTTTTTTCACTTTTTCGATATTTTCATATTTGTTCATAATTATTAATTGTTTTACAAAATGAGATTTCAATATTCTATATACTAAATTTTAATGCGATCATTACACAGTTATTCTCTTCATGATTGCTATAGTAGTTCCAAAGTTATAGTACTTTTTGTCGAGCGCGGCGATATTGCAAGAAATTACAATTGCCGCGGTCTGCCATGAAATTATGCCGCTACTCGAAGGATTAATAACATCGAAATTTACTTATTCTCAGCATAACCTATGTGAAAATAAGATCAATTTCTAGCATTTATCATCGATTGGCTTCGATGTAGCGTAATACTCCAACTATAAGATCCCGGAGCCGGCATCCGGATTATCCCTAGAAAAGGCGGAAACGAGAAAATCTATAAAATTGACGGATTCAGTAAACGGAATATTAAAGTACGTGGACATGTCCTACTCGCTCGGCAACAAGTCGGGCATGTAGCGTGTAGCGATTGAGGTCAGGAATGAAGTATGTATTCACTCTGCAAAAAAAGCCATACGTGCGATAGTGGGTCCACGGCAGTCATATCGTTGAATACTTCCGAAAACTATGGATATTGACCGTATTTGCCATTTTCTCTCAAGACGCTCATTGTAGATTTTAATGCATTAAGAACTCGGCAATATTTCACTATGAAGTACATCGGCATGGCACCAGGAATAAAGCCCATTGCCACCAACCGATCATACCACGTAAGGCGAAGTTTCAGGCGACTTGTCTTTACATAGGACCCAAAATTTGGAGTAAATTGCGTGATCATTTAAAAGCGATTAAAACATTATAATTTTCAAGAGATCCATCCAGTTGTATCTGATTAAAATCAACATTAATGCGCTTACTTATAACATTTCAAAATACTTTGAAAACAGCATCGTACCTATGAACGTAATTTGATGTAGGGTAAAGGTTCGTAATTCGGTGATATGGGCAATACGGTGATATGGGCAAGCCTAATCACAAACGCCGCGGTCTCGCGGGGTAATATATAAACCATTTCAAACAAATTTATTTTATTTATTTATTTGTTTTAAACATAACATGCAGAATTCATAAACTGGTCATACTAAGTAATGGTACGAAGTAAACGACGACCCACATTCAAATGACCATGCTCAGCGCATGCCCAACTAGGCCGAATATAGCCTGTATCTGGGCATACGATTTTCAGACTTGGATGGAGAAGCATAACTGACGTATGTACTCGTACACATACATATACACATATATATAGATAAATAAACTTAAATACACACATAAATATGTTAATAGATATATATACACATATATAGATACATATACTTAAATACATACATATATAAATATATTCATAGATACGCATTCACATATACATATATATACACATTTATGCAGGTATATTATTTTTAAAAGATGATTTGCAGAAGATCATTCTCCGTCCTTGAACGACCTATATCGTCAAGAAGCCATTTTTTTTTATTGAATAAAAAGGTACTTTCATTTTTTTTATGTCGTCATCAAGACGGTTGAATATTTTGTGTGGTATAAAATTTAATTGTCTTTGGGCAAATGATGAATTAACTCGTGGAACGGCATAATTCAAGCCTGCAGATGCTCTTGTAGTTCTGTGTTGCTGGATTCGTGGTCGTTTATCAAGGGTTCGATGGAAGAACATGAGTGACTGTTTCACAAACAGCTGGCGTATATCTAACACCTTACTTTCTTTCATTTATTATCACTGTATTTCTTTATTATCACTGTATTACCGATATCACGGAATTACCAACCTTTACCCTACTAATTATCTTTATTGACAATTGTTATATTACATTATTTTTGGTTAATAAGAATAATTTAATCTTTGTCATTCTTTGTTAAATTGAATAACTAATTTAATATTAATTTAATATCCTTGATTATTCCTACACAGTGGTAATGATTATAATGGAAATAAATACCATACTCTTTATTCTTGATAAGATCCCGGAGCCGACACATAAATTATACCAAGAAAAGGCCAAAAGGAGAAAATCTATAAAATTGACGGATTCAGAAGCGGGATATTTGACTGAAGTCCGGCAGGGGAGATAATAAGAGTATAAGCTCGCGTTGCAGCCGGCGACCATGAAAAAAATCACTCGGCGAGAAATGATGCACTAGACAGGCTGAAGATTAACTTTCAAACGGCCAACGCGCGTCTGTATTGCTGGTATTTAGTACAATGTTTCATTTCCACTTGATAAACATAGCGTTCGTAATAACGTTATGCAGAAACACCGCACCTCTGCGGTTTGGTCCTTACGGGCAAATATCGTAAAGAAATGCGGCTGCTGCGGACGCGGGACCCCCGGAAAATTACGCTATTGACAAAGGAAACATTTCACGCGTGCTTTCGTTGTTTTCGTAAGGGCAAAAATATTATGTAAATTTTTAGCGAAGATATTTATGTACACTTATGTGAACTAGGGAAGTAACAATTTCTTTTTACTTGACACGATTCAAAATAACATAAATTATAGAGCGAAAATGTAAGATAGAATATTGTGACTTAGAATAGTGACGTGCGAATATTGAATGAAAACAGCGCCCTCGAGGAAAACAGAGATAAAAAGAGGGTATTTAAATAAAAAACGAGAAATGTCTTGTAATAGCGCTTAAAAAACTGTGAACATTGAAATTAATATATTACAGCAATTTTAATGAATATTTTAATGTTGTATATTATGCTGCATTAATTTACCGACTATTTTGTAGATAGATAATTGCACAGTGCATGATATTTTTTAGCGGCCTCTCCAAATTACCAGTTGAAGTAGCAGATCCCTCGAGTGTAGTCTTAGCTTTTTATAGCCTGTATTGCACTTGGGTTGCGTGGACATGTTTTTGTGTTGTCGGCCAGTGATTTTGTTGGCCATCACTTAGCGTAATTCTTCCAGATGTTAAAAGTCTGTAATTGGGCTTTAATTGCAACGTCCCGTTTTTCTTTGCTGATCTGACAAATGCAACTATATGTTACGGGCAACGCAGCTGAACTCATTCGCAAATAGAATAACGAGATTAATAATTTGCATTTGTTATCAGAAATTAGGGCCATCATATTGACCGGAATGAATGGTTACCTTATTACCAGTGGCATTAGAGGTCATATGTTCAATTTATTGGATAATTTATAGCTCGTATTATTTTGAGGATCTCTAGGACTCAAAAGTTCAACGTCTGGGGTCACCACTTTCGGGAATTTTATATTTCCCAGACCTGTTGTATTGCAAAATGTATACACTGAAGCAAGCTGAACGAAAGGCTACAGGACAGGTGGAGGACCTCAAAAATAAGGAAAATAACAAAGGTGAGCGATGTTTTGAACAAAATTAGAAAACTCAAATGGAACTGGACTGGGCACATCATGAGAACCAACAGAGCAAAATGGACGAAGGACGTAATGGAATGGTATCCTAGAAATAGGAAAAGACAAAAAGGACGTCAAATTAAAAGATGGGGAAATGACTTACCGATAGGATGGAGAAGGTTAGCTCGGGACAGAAATGAATGGAAGAAATTGGGCGAGGCCTATGTCGAAGGACAACCTAATCAAAAACTGGCTGCTGAAGAATATGATACCTTATTTTAAACAAATTGATTCAAAATCAATAAAATATATTGTTTTATCATAAGGCAAAACTGTACAATACGGTCAGCGAAAAAAGGCTTTTATTATTATTATTATCTCGAAACGGCGGTTTCTGACTTAGGCAGTCTCTACTCTCAATCCACGACATATTTTAAGTATGAATAATGAAAGTATGCCGTTCGCAGTAATCGAGTGCACGAAGAGTACAAATAATAAAAAGGTGAGACTCGCAGGTGGCGCCGGGCGAATTGTGCGGCGACATTGTTCTCAGTGAATTATGAAGGTTTTAGAGCGCGGCCTGGAAATGTTTCCGCAATTTGTTCGCGGATTATATCATGGCCACCGTTCCTGATGAACATTTCCGAAGCGGATTCGGGATTTGGCTTAAATTAATGGAAATTTACAGGCAGCTGCTTCCACGCCCCAAATGTTTACTGAAGATGTTCATCATAATTTTGTAATCAGGGCTCTATCGCTCGATACTCTATTTGAATTGAAGTCAAATGAGTTATATAATATCTACGTACCTACTTGTGTAATGAGTTATGGAATATCCACGATACATATTATGTTTTATAACTCTGACAGACATACATTTTTTTTGACTATTGATGATTTTATATTTAATTTTGACCAAATTTTTAACGAAAACTTTTGTAACATACTTTATATATTTATTAACTTTGAACATTTTTCACTATTTTAAACTAACTCTCTAATTTTACCTCCAACCTTAATCTATTTTTCCAAATGATATTTCATGATTTTTTAAAATAATTATGAGTACCTAATTTGGTTCTTATATTTTTTCTTCAAATTAAAACCAATCGTGTGCATTAAAATATTTTTTTACTACTCCAGACTTAATAAAGGCCTAGGCCTAGTTAAGAGGCGTTAACGTAGTGATCAAGATGCTGCCGTGTGCTTTCTTTTTTGTTACTGGTTCAAGCGCAAACATATTATAATGCTAACTTTAAATAAATAAAATAAATAAATGTATTAGGGGAGAGTCGTATGGCATCTTACAATAAAGAAAAAGAATCGGACTACCAATTCTTGTTTTTGTTCTGTTTATATGTTTGTTTGATTTTATTTTTTATTGTGAAATTTCACAATAGGCGTGTTTATTATCATACGACAATCTCTTACAACCAACCCTACTATGAAATGCTTATAAATATGTGTGCATGTAACGCGTGTGTATAACTTGTTATTGCATACGGTTGACAGCATTCAAATGCAATTCCCTTAATTTTATCCCAACGGAAAATGGTTTTAAGCGACTTTAAAAATTTATTATTAGTCCATTACGTTAACTGGCAGTGATTCCAACGTGTAATAATTAATTTTGTTTCAATTTTAAGGCCAAGCGAATGGCATTTTAAAGTATTAAAAGAATAGAGTAGTATCCGACCTTTTCTGGTAATATTGTGCAAAAACATATGCAACTTGTTTCCATTATTCACAGGTTCAATCATATTATTTGTTATTCCTTAAATTAGGTTACCAGTTCTATTTACCATACTGTAAGATTTCAGAGACAACAACGTCATATAAGTAGTATAAATTTTAAAAATATTTTTTTTGTTTACTTTTGTTTAGCAAAGCAATATCAGATGGTTATATTTATTAAGAATACATTTCTATAAAACATTGATTACAGGAATACAATGTCATAACCTTAACCTCATGCTTATTTGATTCTGTCACCCAACTGGGACTAACACGTTCTAGGGTGGACAGGGCTCTAATAGAACAATAAATTATTTAAAAGTTGTAGTAAAATGCTCATGTAACTAAATTGCCCTAAAATGTGATCCAAAAAAAATCGCAATTCCAATATTATAATTGAACATAAAATTCCGTTAAATAGAATGAGAATAGAATATACTTAAAACTAAAAGAAACAGAAAGACAATGTTATGGGCAAGATGCAAAAGAGAAGAAAAAGAAAAGAAGGTAAAAAGTTATGAGAAAATATCAAATGGTCATAAAAATGTAATATAATTGGTAAATAAGATAAAATTGATTAAAATAAAATAAAATATAAAATATGTAAGTACTATGTACTATATAAATATTCACACCTAGTTATCATGCAATGCTGAGCTTTTAATATTCATTATTTTTTTCCTTCTATGTTTCATCCTCTTTTCTCTCTTTCCTACTCGGCATTTTTTAAATTAAATAATATGAGAGGCTAAACCCAAGAAAAGAAAATTGTTTCAGTGTATGATTTATTTATGCTCACTAATGTTATTATTTCCTAACGAAACAAAATAAAATATTAAATAGCTCTGGTTTATGGATTTGGACTAGCTGTAAAAGTATCAGGTATGTGTCTGTTCATCATTGTTCCTCCGGCACGGCTGGATACGGGATGGCCTCTGTTTCATTTCGCCTTTGATCCCGTAATCGCTTCCAAAGATTACTCCTTTCCTACCTATCTCCGATATTTCCATCCCCCTCAACGCTCCATCCTCTTGCTCCTCTTGTCAGTCAGAGATCTCCAAACATCTCTAAAACGCGATCCAACATGATTTTATATTCAAAAGTAGTCAAATAGCTTCCATTAGCATTTGACAAAATGTTAATGGCGGATCTCAGACACATCTGCAAATGAGGGATATTTGGTCAATATACAAACGCGAGAATTTTAAAGACAAATAATATCCTCACAGTTGCTTTCCAAATTATTATTGCAAATATACTTAATCTGCTAAAGTAAGTGGTTGCCCCAATATTATAAATAAAAATGAGAATTTATAAAAGCTCACAAAATTCATATTCACTAACAGCCGTATTTATAGTCAAGTATCAGTTCAATACTCGAGTTATAACTCAGCCAAGTAATGTCTGAGTACCGGACGATACTCAAGTATTGCATGTGTTTTATAGACGAGGATGGCCAGTCGACTCCGCTGAGTAAAGGTGAAATATTCGGGAATTTATTCGTGTCGAGTGGCAGTACTGCCAAATGTATTGGCCATTTAACGTGGAATATTTTTAATTCATAAACCGCTCGACAATAAATTACCAAACTTTTATTTATTATGAATAATAACGTTTTTTATCGTTTTTTGGTACTTCTTGATTTTTAGATGTAGGTTTTTTGAAATATTCATAATTTTCGTGATGTTCATCTCATTGCCGGCATAAGAAAAAAAAGCACGCGCGCCGGTGGGTGGCGGGTGGGTCGCGTGGCCGCCATGTTTGTATTAGCTGTCATTCTCTTGTGTTCGTGTTGTTTCCGAGTGATTTGTGTTTCTGCATTTTTTAACGACTCCTCGCCTGATTATTTGATTTTGATTTGTTATACGATTGGATTATAGACTTACTGTGGATTTTTTAACGACCTAGCCTGACCCTGTTAAACGTTTTATCGATACTAACTACAAAAATGGAAGCGAGCACCGCGCAAGCTAAAAAGCCGTATACGTTGCTCGAAAAGGAATTGCTGAGCAGCTTGGTGGAAAACCATCCCGTTGTAAGCGATAAAAGGACGGATGGAACGATTATCGCCAGAAAACGAGAAGCGTGGAAGGATATTACCGAGCTCTTCAATGCATCCATGCTCGTGAACCAAAAGGCAAGTTTTGTATGGTTTATAGCTTCGGGCATCCCTAATTTATTATTAGGTACTGTTATGATTAGTAAATATATGTATTAGTACCCATATAAGCGCAAATCCTTGCTTTAGGCCTTGTTGTAGCATGTCGTATAGGTACATGCAAATCAGTAAATTCAATGTGGGACGATAATGTCAATGTAATTGTTTTTATTTGCAGGTTTCTACGAAGCAATTGCAACGTCTGTGGAGTAATATGAAGAGCAATGCACGTAACGCCAAAACGGCTGAAAATCAGCGGCATTATACTGGCGGAGGTGAGACTGTTCCGGACATGGACACGCTGGACGCAAGGGTCCTCAATATCGACAAAACCATATTGAAGCCTATCGATGAGGTTTTAGACTGCGATAACTTGCAACCAGGTAACTTTAATAGTGTTTCATCGTCATATACATCTCCATTTTCTGTTCAATCTTACAAAATACTAAATTACATATTACTTATTGAATTTTCAGAAACGTCCGAGCTAATAAGAGAGGACTATCCGGTTCCAGGTGAGTTGAATTAAATCACTATACATTTTGAAGCTAAAATTAGATAGGGCCAACTCTTCATCTTGACAGCACTCTACGTCGCATAAGAACTATGGCGCGACAGCAGTTCTTTTCATTCAACTGAATAATGCATCGATACATTTGCCATCCGGTCGCGAGCGGTTCTATCGAAGATGATGACAGTCGCAGCCCAATGATTAGCCCGTTTAGTTTACCCGAGCATTTTCAATGGGGCGAATCTGTAGGCGGGACTTGCGATAATAATTACTATTTATTTATATTTTTAATACCTAAACTTCAGCTAACCCATCAGCTTGCCTCAGATTACATTCATGCCATTATCGATCATCATAGTACTTCATACCGCACAAAATAAATCGCGGTTTGCCCTCAGTAGTTCTCTGACCAGGACAAACATCTGTTGGGACTATGAACATGATGATTCAGTTAACTAGTTACTTGTCACCCACCCGCACTGCCCTTCGTGTGGGACCTTTCTCATGTAAACTCAAGTTGTGATAGGTCAATACTTCTCTTCATCCATTAGAAATATTGCAGTTTCATAATGTCATTCTTCCTCATTGCAGAACCATCTTTATCATTGCTGCCAGCTGCAACAAGCAGTAACGAAAACTTGCATCAAGTGTCAGGTGAGGTATATCTATTTATTTATTTTATAATCTTTAACACTATAGTGCTAGCTCCTTTAAATACTCATCGATTGCTCGCTTAGGGGCTATAAGTTTTGCTAAAAAGTTTATCTATACCAAGAAAAGCAACCAATAATGGCATGAATCAACTTTATCTCTTAAAAAAAACGTCAACAATTCTTTAATTTGTTTTAATTATGAAAAAAAGATTAACATGTAAAATAATTGACATTGATGATACATCGCAGAGACATCGATGTGCTGTGTCGACGCACTACTGACGGGGAGGACAATTCATATTCCGTTCCCACTTGTCGGGTGTCGGATCCATTTTTTAATCGGATATTGCCGCCTCTGTTCATACTATGGTGGTGTTGGATCTGATATTTTCTCCCATAATTTAAAATCAGGAGTATATCTGTCGTAGCTATTTTATATCATGACAATAGAAAATGGAGTACCTCAGTAGTTTTCACATCTGGCCCTGCACATTTTATGCTAATTATAATATTAAAATATACATGTATTAGGTATTCACTAACAAACTGTTATCATTTTACAGCTATTCAGCCTCGCATCATCATTGAGGAAATAGAGGAAATAGCGACAAGTTTTGGCGAGGAAATATCGACAAGTTTTGGCGAGGAACCATTCCCCACGCTCAATGAAGTACCTTGTACTGCATCGACACCGCTTCAGCCACCTCGGTCCCTAGCCAGGGTCGTCAGGACAGCGGGAAGAGGCCGTACACCAGTGACGGAAAATGATATTAGAATTTTAAGAAAACGAATGATCGAGGAAGAAATTGAAGGCAATAGGATAAAACGAGCAAACCGGAAGATCCTTTTTGAGATGGATTTGGCGCATAAGAAGAGGATGCAGGATTTGGAATATGCAATATTGTTGGAAAAGAAAAGTAATAATTAAATATTCTGTCTTTTATTCAAAATCCCTTCTGATAATATGATTCCTAAACGCTAAACCTTCTACGATAGGTTGTTCCTGTGGGCCAACATTATCTCCAAAATCTTCATTATGGTCCTCTGCCACATGCTCCCATGTATCTCTGGCATGGATAGCAATATTATGCAGAGCTGCACATGCCAGAATGATATTAGTCACATTTTTGATGTCGTTTGCCATGCCTTTCTGAAGACATGGAAATCTCCTCTTCCATACACCGAAGACTCGTTCGATAACATTCCTGGTTTTAATTTGGCACTTATTGTACCGTTCTTCTGCTGGCGTCCGAGGATTTATTAGTGGAGTTAACATATAGCGGGCGCTAGCGTAACCGCTATCTCCCACTAATATTCCGTTGATTAAGTTGTTGTGAAGTTTTGACCTGAATCGTGAGTTGGCGAATATTCGGCTATCATGAGTACTGCCAGGCCACCGGGTAACAATGTCCAATATTTCCATTTGAGGACTGCACACTACCTAAAAGCAAGTTTTACATTTAAAATACAATCTTTACATACACGGTTTTAACAGCTGTTAGGTTTTTATACCTGAACGTTTAATGAAAAGTATCCTTTTCTGTTGCGAAATCTCTCTGTATCCGGACAGTTGCGGGGTCTCGCTATTCTAATATGTGTGCAATCAATGGCTCCGATGATTCCTTTCAGTCCTTGCCGGGGACCTATTCTTCCCAATTCTTCAAAACCACGTACATATCGACTTATCCCGGCTGGATTATTTTCAAATTTAACAAATTTAAGCAATTTTAATGCCAAAATCCTCGACACCCTGGAAACGATTAGGCACACTGTCGGTTGAGAAATTCCTCCAAGATCAGCGCAAACAGCCTAAAATGAAAACAAGGTAATAGGTATAATTTGTTACCAACTTATGACAATAGTAAATAAGCAATAAATCTGTTCATACTTGGAAACATCCTGTCGCATAAAAGCGCAAGCATATTAATAGCTGGAGCAATGGCTCGATAGGTAATCCACGATTGCTCTGCTTCTCCAGATCAGTGATAATTTCTGGGAGGATGACGTTTACCACTGTCGCTTTCGTAAACCTATAGCGATTCCGGAACGTATTTTCATCAAACTGCTCCAAGGGAGACACTGGCGGTCGATGATACGTTTTACGGCGTCGGAGTGGTCGTACTGCACCAGGAATGCCTCCCACGTTGTCAGCCATGTCAATCACCTCTTGAATCTCATCAAAATCATCCAAAAACTCGTCCATTACGATGAGATAAACAGCAAGGGCAAAAAGGCAAAATTCAAATCGTCGTTAATCAGGCCGGGTCGTTAAAATGTCCACACAGAATTTGTCAATATATAGCAAAACAAATCAAAATCCAAAAAACAAGCCAAGGGGTCAGTAATAAAGTCAAATAACAACAAAATTCACGATTAACGCAGCAACACAACAAAACGTCTGTAAACGCGCGACTGTCGAAAATGGCGTCTGACGTTTCCATGTAAGACTCAAGTAAGGGTCGTCCGTTACTTGGCGCCGAACCTGTACTTCAGTATCAATCGCCATCTTGGACTCGACTATAAAACGAAAACTTTCACTCAGGTATGACTGAAGTATAGGCCAGTACTCAAGTAACGACCGATACTCGACTATAAATTCGGCTGTAAGACTAAAATACCAGGAATAGAATAGAATAATAGAATAAGTTTATTGTGCTACAAAACTTTTCCTTATGAATATTACACTGGTTTTATGAAAAAATACAATTTATGCACAAATGGCGGACTTATCGCTATAGCGATATCTTACAGTCAACCAGGGCCTACCACTTTTTGCCAAGTCAAGTACTTTATTTGGAAATTCTCAGGTCTAAAAAAGGCTATATCACCTTTTTAACACTATATCTGAAGATAACTTGCTACTCTCTATTCCTGGTTACAGCAGTGACTTCCTCTCATCCTCTTCCACCGTGAATGGAACCCGTGTTTGAAATGCTTTGCCGAAAAATATGAGAACCGCGCCGAGCATAACACATTTTAAAAACAGACTCACAGATCATTTGAAACCTTCCACATAAAATTCGCTGCCCATTCTCCTCCTCTTTGAACCTTTGCGTCCTAATAGGATATAGTTTATTTTGGTGTGGCACATTCTGCGGCTACGAAGAGTTTAATGTTTTGTTTTAATCTTTCAAACTCATTATATATATTAAGTTAGCAACTACCCGCAAACAATGTTTGCAAATACAGGTTAGCTCTAGAATATAAGCTCCCTGTTGTTATGAATAAAGTGTTTGTTTAATAATATTATTAATAATAACTATTAAATGAATGATTAAATTAGCTAGAAAAAATAGAAAGAGAAATAGAAAATATAACAATATTAGAAACAATATTAGAACAAAAATAGAAATAGAAAATATAACAATATTGTTATATTTTCTACATTATATCTGATACATTATATATTCTACAGGGTTCATGATAAATAAAATTTGTTTTGATTTGATTTTGCCTACTATATATCAGGTTGACACGGTTTCAACAACACGACCTTGAATATCAGCAATAACTTAAATTAACATATAAGGATGAAAGGTTGGAGACCCCTGCTCTGCGTCATCCGTTTCTTTGCCGTCTGCGGCAACCTCCAATTCCGCGGAGAAACTCGAAATGAAAAATAAAACGTTGTCAGATTAGAGATATCCGGCGGCATCGTCGGAATCTTTTCAGGCTTGACGGGATTCTTGATTAGAGGAGATGAATTGTTAGAAGGAGCTGTTTGAGGTCGTCTTAAATGCTAAACTGAGTAGGTATCGCGCGGGATTGCGGCTCTAAAATATGCCAGCCACGAACTCTTTAATGAGCTGCTTATTAAAAATTTTGAAACTTCAGCGGTTATTTGTCACTTTAATTGAAAGAAAACGAATTCTAACCGCGTGGAATTAGAATATGGTTTTATAAGTTTCGGTAAAGTTAGATTTGTTGTCTCCACTGGGACATGAGGGGTGTCAATTGCTACGGGCGAACCCGCCGCTCTAGGGAGCTATATAGACATCATGCCATTCCTTTTGGTTTCAGTGTATTGGTGTTCAATAAATGAAATACGTGTGATCTGAGCTTGTGGACGAGGACCGAGAAATTTGGCGTAGCTTATACTAAGTAATATATATTTATATTAAATGTTTATTATAACTCGCTGTACAGTAATAAGCTCTGAGTTAGTTTGGATCTAGTTAGGGTAGGGTCACATGTCCAACAGTTAGCCAGTCGTACACAATTAGCCATGCCCATATCTAATAAATGCGACGTTGCCGATCCGTGCAATCTAGCAAGTTCGGTCCCGAAACGGCTCCCCGCCCCGCTCTCCAGATGGTGGCGAGCTCACGCAGTCGACGGTTGTGTTACAGGTGATTTTGTGAAAAATAGTGCGAAAAGTAACAAAAAAAACGTTTTTTTTTTCGTTTGACATCTTTTAGTTCAATATTACAGCAACCTTAATATGTTTGCTCTTTAAATATACTATTCGTGCTCCTTTTAACATGCATATTGTGTATGTAGTGGCAGTAATCTAAAAGTGATATTAATCAAGAGTGTTCGGAAGGGGGGTGGTGTACAATTAACCAAAATGCTATGTCCAACAGTTGACCATGGTTAATTGTGTACCGACGTCTGGTTAATTGTTCACCTGGTTAATTTTAATTTCAGATGGGCCGGGATAAAACGACAATTAGAAAACGGGGAGGGCATACGGAAGATTCTATGAAGAAGGATTCTATTCTCAGTTGAGCTAGTCAATGCTGGATTGAGTGAGTATAAGAAAAGCAAGTCAGGAGTGCCAGCTTAAATACCCGACGGTCAGTTTGTATGTGAAAAGAATTAAAGCGAATGCAGAGGGAACAGTACGCTTAACACCAAACTACGAAGTTAACAAGATTTTTACATCAGAGTTCTGATCACACAAGCCAAGATAATGATCTCACGCCACTAATAATGGAAGCTATCGATTTTCCAGCTTTACCAGTTCTTAATCAAGCCGAAAGTGAGCGTCAGTATGTTCAGGTCAATGCTTCCAACAGTTGAGATGAAACTTCAATTTATCCCAACGACATCACGCTACCAATGACAGCAGCTCCCAATTTGTGGGCTTCATCTCCAGTTCAGTTTTTTTCACCCATGGAATTCATGCCAACAATAAAAGCGAAACCTCGTGATCTAAAAAGACGTAGAGCTCCAGGAAAAAGCATGATCGCGACGAATACTCCCGAAAAGGATGCTATAGCCGAAAAAAAAGAAGAAAGGAACCAAAAAGCAGATTGAGAAAGCAAACAAAACCTATTTATAGAGGACAAAGTTCAAAATAAACCTCTCAAGAATAAGAATAAGAAGAAAGCTAACATTACAGAAAATGATGACACATCAGATGAAGAAGAATTTTTAGCCAGTGGATCATCGTCTGGTGGAGAAGAATATAAGTGAAAATGAAGATGACGATGGTAAAAATATAATATACGGTAACTTTTTACCATTACCTCGAGAACCAAAAGTACAAGACTTTGTCGTCGTATTATTTCCACTAAAGAAAGCAACTGTTTATTATGTCGCCAAAATTTTAGAAATTATTGACGATAACGACGACGATTTTTGTGAGTCTTTTAAGACTGAAAAATAAGACACGTCAAACGTTTTGCGAGCCTCTCGTACTTGATAGAGCAGGAATACAAGTGAAAGATATAAAATATATATCACCATATCCTAAAATTATTGGCAGCAGCCGAAGGCAAGCGTCTTTTTCATTTGACGTATATTTTGACATATCGCTGTTGAACTTGCGTTAAAAATGTATATGTTTGTGTTGTTTGTTTCTTAGTTATTGTCTTGGTAAGTATTACAATAGGTACCTCTGTTTGTTTATATAAATAACTCATTATTACAAGATATATACTAGTTTTATATTTCGAATGTTGAGACTAATTTTATATGCCAACAATAAGTAGCATTCTAGTTGTAAGTTTCAAACGATGGATCTCCCTTTTTATACATGTTGTTGAGATACTGAGCTAGAAGATTCTATTTTAATGATAAAGAATAATATACCGATTTCGTAACATCAAGTATTATTATTTTTTAAATAGGTAAAATTCTCGTATTTAATGGTTAAGTGTGTACACCATGGCTAACTGTGGCACACCCCACTGGTTAATAGTGTACCATGGTGTGGACACAGTTAAACAAATCCCACTTTTTCAAAAAACTAATTTCTGCGAAAATCCTTCAGTAATTTGAATATAATTTAAATGCAAATATGTAGCCAACTAATCTATCTCTTGACCATTGCCGATAAACATAAATTTTAAGTTAAGAGTTGTGCGCTATGATGGTTTAAAATTTAGGTGGTTAACTGTTCAACAGGTCACCCTACGCTATTGTGTTCATTTTTTCTACTATTTTATAATGTTGATTATTATAAAAACATAGTAGCAAACTTCTGAAACAATGTTATCGTACGATTAAAAGTATATATATAATATTAATATTGCAAGAGAGATTCGGGGGTGAGAGTAAGAGGGAGTCGCCAAAGTGAAAAACATTTGCGACCTAGCTCGTCACAGAGCTTTAGCTTTACGGAATACCTAAAGGACTAATACTGCGATGGCACGATTCTGTGGATAAAAATAAGCACACTTGGAGCATCAACTGAAAACACAGATTAGAGTAGAATAGTAGAAGATTCTTGATGTTACCAAGACTCACGATAAGTTCAAGCGATCATTATGGTGATGATAATGACATGACGACAGTCTATACTTTCATTTCTTATTAAAAGTTTATTCTATTTATTTATATATTCATCCTTTATTCTACGTAATTAATTTACCTGTAATTAGATACTCTTAGTTGAAAATACAGTTTAAGCCATGAAAATATTCTACCTTTTAAGGAGCGCAGCTTTGAGGGAATTTCACTTCATTAGGCAGAACCCGTATTGAGATGATATTTTAGGCAGTGTTAATCTGTTCGGTCCATATAGGAGGCTGCTGCAATATTGGGCAATTATATTAGTGTCTATGTGATACAAGCAAAATGTTTGATTAAGCAGAGAAAACCATTATATAAGGATAGAAAGAGTAATAAAAATAAGATAGCAAATATAAGTAAAGAAATAAATATGCAAATCAGGAAGTATAAACAGGAAAGAAGAAACAATATAACAAATTACCACATAGAAAAATCAGGAGGAGTCAAAAAAGCATGGAACGAGCTAAGAGATAGTATAAACTGGAGAGACAGCATGACACACCATAAAGTTAATAAGAAAAAGACAAACCGAATGAAAATATTAGAAGTATCCACAGACTATTACCGGCAGCTGTATATGGACGAACGAACACTAGAGGAGCAGCATTATCAACTTAGTGAAAACGATAATAATACTAATGAAGAAATCCCAAGAATACTAAAAGAGGAAGTAAATAAGGCTATCAAGTCACAAAAACGAGGCAAAGCTCCGGGGGAAGATGGCGTATCTAACGAACTTTTAATAGGAACATCAGAAATAACATTAGACACTTTTACAGACTTATTTAACAAGTTCCTAGACACAGAATATATACCTCTTCAGTAGACCAATTCAACTATAAATCTTCTCCATAAAAAAGGAAAGAAAGATAATATAGCAAACTACAGACCCGTTAGCCTGATGTCCAATGTATACAAAATATTTTCTAAAGTAGGTACTGCTAACCCGTGTATCAAAAACTCTGGACGAAAACCAACCCAAAGAGCAAGCAGTTTCGTAGCGATTTTTCAACTGTCGATCACATTGACACGGTACCATAAAACAAGTTACTCAGAAATGTACTGAATATGGCATTTCTTATTGTTTGGCATTTGTAGATATAATAGTAGATATAGGCATGGTCGTTTGTATCAAGGTCGTCGACTCGCGTCGATTTTTCGCGCGAATATGTCGCGCGCAAAAGTGATAGCTGAATTTTTACTTCGCGAGAGGAGGGGTTGAACAGCTTTTGCATGAAAGTGATAAAGTTGGATTGTCAATGAATGCTACAAAAAACAAAGTAATGACAAAACCATGGCAAAGTCTCTATCACAGCCAACAATACTAAAATAGAATATGTTGATGATTATACATACCGTGGACAGATAATATCCCCACAGGACCTCACAACAAAACAATAAGTAATAGAATACAACTAGCATGGAAAAGATATTGGACTCTTAAGGAAATTTTTAGAAACCCTCAGATACCACACATAGCCAAGAAAAAATATTTGATTAATGTATTTTACCCGTCATCGCATATGGGTGTCAAGCATGGAGTCTATCAAAACAAAATATACGCAAACTTATGACCTGCCAACACAGTATGGAGCGAAGCATGCTCAACGTCAAGTTAAAGGACAAAATAAAACTAGAAAAATTACGGAAGCAAACTAAGCTTAATGTTGTAACATACTGCATAAGAAAACCGAAATGGAGGTGGGCAGGTTAGAAGCAACAAAGAAAATAGGCTAAGGAGCTAACCGAATGGTGTCCGAGACAACACAAATGGAAAAAAAGGGAGGCAGCGCCTTAGATGGGAAGACGATATTCGAAAAACTGCAGGAGTTACCTAGATGAGGATGACCCATAATAAGAAAGTGTGGCAAGCTTTAGGGGAGGCCTTTGCGGATCAGCAAGACAATTTTTAATACCTGTGTCCAGTAATATAGTAATCTAGTTAGTTTTAATGTTGCTTGATTTTGTTGCTTGTTGTTTGTTTGCTTGTTGTTTACACTCAAAAATTCATGATTTTATAAGATGGTTAACAAAGGCTACCATTATTATTATTAATGTGATAAATATAATAAGCATTAAACATTATAAATAGGATAGAAAACGAATTTACCGTTTGAAATTTTTAGGACCCGACGTTTCGGTGACGTTGCAGCCGCCGTTGTCTAGGGTAGACTGAAGAGCTGTCAGTCCGTTGTTTTGCGGGTAGGCCGCAAACCGCTGCCGCCACTGCGTAGGTTATAACGGTGGTGGGGGGCCGGGCTCGGAGCGGGGGAATTTTTAAAATCCGTCTTGCACACAACACTCACGAGACAGCTCTTCAGTCTACCCTAGACAACGGCGGTTGCAACGTCACCGAAACGTCGGGTCCTACAAATTTCACGCGGGAAATTCGTTTTCTATCCTATTTATAATGTCAAACAACCGCGATAGTCTTCGATTTTAAGCATTAAACATTTTACAAAAACTTTATTTAATACATTAAGTAGAAAGTATGTATAATATATATTAATACAGTTATAAAGTTATAGAAATTATAGTTTTAAGAAATAAAATATGTATGAACCTATTTTATTTAAAAACGCTGGTTATTTATTTATTTATTAATAAACCTATGTTATTTAAAAACTCACAGTCCTCCCTCGGCGAGTTGCGACAATAAATATTATATAAAAAAATGGTTAATTTAAACAGTTTCTAATCAATCGCAGCGGGGTTATTAAATTTATTATTGTTCTTTAGTCATTGTTGTTATTCAATAACATTATATTGTTATTCAACCAAAATTGCAAATACAGTTAGATATGTGATAATCCTAATTGTTTAAAACGAAATGATAAAAATATAAAAGTAACAAATAATTCCTTTTTTTTCCAAATAATACTAAATATGTAAAAATAATACTAAAAATAACCAAAACTTAGACAAAATGATATGTATATTAATGCTCAATAATGTCATACGTAAGCGACAATTATCATACCAAATTATCATAATCAAAAAATATCAATGTATTACTACGAGGTTTACCTCGTATATTTTAACATAAGAATAATAGAGGTATATTATAGATATGATATTATTTTTCATAATAAATATATACCTATATTAAAGGTATTGTAATATTTCTTCGATTACGTCTATATAATAAATAGCATGTGTGATGAGCCAGTGCTTAACTCTATATTCGAATATTTTTGGTTTTAAATCTCGTACCGGAATTGGCAGGTTATTAAAAAGTTTAAAGACCAAATACACCAATGACCTTTGAATCATAGTCAAACGGACTTTGGGTAGGCCTATATTGGCTTTGTTATGAGGGTCGTGATCATGTACGTCTGATACTTTATTACGTATTATTACATGGGAGCTAATGGGCCCTGTTGCAGTTAGGCCACTAAGACCCATGTGTTAGGGTCGGCCATACTGACGTATCAGCACCCATCCGGCAGCCTCCACGTGTTTCCCTTAGGAATCGCCCTTTCGGGCGCTCCTGGATGACTTACGCGCCGTGCGACGTCAGCCAATCGAATAACCGAGGGCGTCTGGAAACGGTTTTGTTTTTTTATAGAGCGGGGGTAGTTAACCTTACGGCAACTGCTCTTGAAACGACAAGAGCAGTTGCCGTAAATACAGTCAAAGGATGCCGCGGTCCGCGATAGATTCGGTAGACACCGAATCACCGATACGCAAGGGAAAGGACCGCGCAAGCGACCTCGACCCTGTAACTAGTTGGGAGACCGGAGTAATCTGGTTGCAACTGGAAGTAGGGGCGTGAGTGTCGGCTCGCCGGTAAAGCGTTGGTCTCTTAGGGGCCAGTGGCCTATCAAGACAGTGGACTGTTTTCGTCCCAAGACTTCTACGCTCACCTCAAGGGAGATAAAAGAATCAAATCGTTAAAACTTACTGAGGTGGTGGGTTTGTCCATCGTAGTTGACAACTTAAGTAGATGCTTTATTTTTATTTATTTATTTATTTTATTTATTTAGAACCTTATTCATTTTTTTATACATATAGCCACATTATTACCAATGTTATAAAGTAACTCGGAAAAATTTAACACGCAAATGTAGCAAATGGTCAGTGCCCACCTAACTAGGACTGTAATGTCCTGTATCTAGGCGGGTCAGAGTAAACAATTAAAATTAGCGATTTAATTTATAAAGAACTAAATTGACTAACGTTTTATTTTTAGAAATAGTAAATATACCTAATTAAAATTTAATATATAATATAATATAATAATCTGTATAAATATTACAATGTATATACCTAATAATATTTATGTAATAATATGGGAAGTACATAGATACCTAAATTCGATTATAATAAATAATAAATATATTATGGTATAAACATATTTATATTAGAATACAATTATATAAATACGAATATAAAAATATTGGGAAAAATAAGAAATACCATACGATATATTAATATTATATGCATAATACTATATGTATATGTATACGATATTAGCTTTAAAGTCAACCATTATATAATATACGCTATATAAGACAAGTTTTCGGATTTAGACCTCTTTAATTCAAATAACCATTTAATTATACTATATTTAAACTGTTGAATGTTCTTTAGGTGTTTCCATTTCTCTTCTATGTCATTATATAACCTGGGCCCAAGGAAGAAAGCTTGTCTTTGTGCAAATGTTGTTTGCACTCGAGGAATAAGGAAATGTTGTTTCCGTGAACTCCGAGTATTGCAGTTTTTTGACTTTGATCATGCCTATCTTTATATTTATGAAAAAATATAATGATATATTTTAGAAACAATTGCTTGACGTCCAGGACTTTAGATTCTTTGAAAAGACGCTCTGACTGGTAGTCATTAGGCTTCCTATAAATTATCCGTAATAGCAGTTTTTGCGTCTTTATTACATATCATCAGTATTGATAAACTACCCTTCATGAAGAATTTCAACTCTGCTAAATGCCCCCTTTTTAATGTTTGCAATCTATGATATAATCACTCAGTTTGCGTTCCATTCCAAAATGGAATAATTCACTCCCGAGGCAAATCTGCCATCTCATTCTGTTACAATCTATCTCGCAAAAAAAGTGAGATTGTCATATAAATCACCGATCTGAAGCGAGGACGGTCGGCCATTTGGGAATTCTTTATTGGGATTCAATATTAATCTCGGCTCGGCTTCCTCCATGGAGGGAGGTGATCTTATACCTCCCTAAATTAGATCTTTTTAGGCGACTGGCGATAAATTCGAGAAAAAAGGGCAATTTAGTTTAGTGCATGATATAGGTAGGCTGTCAGATTTTATCGCAAGAAAAGAGAATTTAAAAAAAAAGTAATAGTAAAAACACATTTTAAAAACAAGCTTTTATTAAAATGCTTTGTTCCGAGCCATGTCATATAGGAACTGACATATTGGCAAAAACATGTCATAGAGGAACTGACATATTAGCAGCAGACATGTCATAGAGGAACTGACATATTGGCAGCAGACATGTCAAAGAGGAACTGACATATTTACAGCAGACATGTCACAGAGGAACTGACATATTGGCAGCAGACATGTCATAGAGGAACTGACATATTGGCAGCAGACATGTCATAGAGGAACTGACATATTGCCAGCAGACATGTCATATTGGCAACAGACATATCATAGAGGAACTGACATATTGGCAGCAGACATATCATAGAGGAACTGACATATTGGCAGCAGGTATGTCATAGTGGAACTTTGAGCGGGCTATAATAATTGAATGCATTACAGAATCTCGTGAGTGTGCAGTTGACCGTTGGAAGCCAACTTTGGGTACAGCAGCCCTGTCGCGGTGAAACTTAGAACGGGCTATCATAATTGAATACATATACAATATTTTGTTTCTGTGCTGTCGACCGTTGTAGAGTCACCTCGTCGGGAGCCAACCCTGGGTGCAGCAGCTATGTCATGGTAAAATTTAGAACGGGCTATCATAATTGTATGCGTATACAAAATTGTGTGTCTGTGCTGTTGACCATGGAAGAGTATTCTCGTCGGGAGCCGATTCTAGGAATAGAATCAGGTCATGCTCAGCATAAAAATGCATTGTCATAGGAACAGAGACAACATGTAAAATTTCAAATTCATAGGATAAAAGGAAGTGGTTCTGGCTTGCAAGTTTTGACCTAAACAAACATACATACTAACATACATTGCAAGGTAAATAAAATCTTGTAAAATAAGTTAGTTTTAAAATGTGGCAATAACACATTAAATTCAATTCTAAATTTATGTATTCAGAAAAATATAAAATCACATTACATTACGTCCTTAGACTAGCCTAACTGGGATCATCTGTTCTAGGTTGGACTATTGTATTATTTTTTTAATTTTATATAATACATGAAATATATTTGTAAATATTTACAAATATATATAAAGTATTAAAGAATTTATTAATGGTAAAATAATTAGATAACTTCTTTCATAGTTATTTGTTTCAAAGTTAAATAAATAAATAAAAAATTAAACAACTACATACGTCTCTACCAGTTCGCTAAATAATCAAAAATTATACGCAAAATACATCGCACATCCAGATACAGGCTCCAGTCTAAGTAATAATGATATATTAAATTCAAATTAAAATCAACATAAACTTTTGCAGTTGCAGCA
Source organism: Micropterix aruncella (assembly GCA_944548615.1). NCBI lineage: Eukaryota > Metazoa > Arthropoda > Insecta > Lepidoptera > Micropterigidae > Micropterix > Micropterix aruncella. Next base: position 1,888,306 of record OX155951.1, read on the forward strand.
TAAACACCCCCCAAGGACTCGTTAGTCCGCCTTAAAATAACACGTTCGGTCCTCGGAGTAAGCAAGACGACGAAGACACGTATGTGAATGCGGCGGACGACGATGCTGCTAAAACACGTACCTGGGTAGTTTCGCCCCTGTACGGCGAGCAAAAGCTTCAAATACACGTAACTTGTAAACTGCACGTGTTCGCCGGTTCGCTAAATACCTGGGAACAGCGAGGCCAGAGCAGACGCCGTCCTTTGGGGCTCCTTAATTGACTAAAGTCGGCAAGCCATCGGCGTATCTTCAAATATCCTCGAATTTGCTGGATGTAATTTGAACAATATATGCCAGTACGTCATTACGAATAAACGGAGACTGAAGCACTTGTAATAATATCTAGAGTTCCTCAGGGCTCGGATCTTAGGCCCCTGATATTTAAAAAAAATAATTACACTTCAAATTGTATGTCGTTTAAAGAAAGTGACAATTAGTTACAAACTTTTTGGAACCATATAAAAGTAAATAATGACAGGCACAGTTAATAAATCTGTTACTATGTTTCTAAAAAAAACAAAAACTGATTTTCTTTTGTTTTCTTTGAAAGTAAGAGTCTATTTTGTGCATATCCTAATTAATATTGGTTCTATTAATAACTATGGGCAATACATGGCTTGAACATTACGATCTTAAAACAAAAAAAAACTGGCCATAACCTGGAAACGACCTTTACCTCCACCGTTATTCCTGAGAAATTCTCTCTTTTATTCTTGGTCATTCAACGGGTCGTGTTAGAATACCTCGACCATGGAGCTACTATAGCGGCGACTGTATAAGCTGAACAAATAAATGTGAAAGAAGTACGTAAAAACAAAGAGGCAAACTTGCTAAAATTGTTTTTTTTTTTCTTCTTCGAAATAACGCCCCAGAAAACTGTAGTCTAGAGCTACGATGGCTGCCATTGACAAGCTGAATTTTAAATACTAGAACATCGTCCATACTCACCGTACCTTGCCCCTAGTGATTTTTATCAATTTCAATATTAAAGGAAAATCTGAGATGTCGAAAATTTGAACACGATGACGCCGTAAAAGAGCAGGATTTTTTGGGTGATCGGGATGAAGAGTTTTGTAGGAAGAGTAATATATGTTGACGGAAAAGTTATATCAATTGTTTAAACCTCAAAGGTGACTGTGTCGAAAAAAAAGTGCATTATGTAAAAGTTAACTTCATACTCATTGATTTCGCCGGAAGGTGACGTCATCAACGTAGAGATGGGGGTGGAAGAGAGATGGTATAGGTGCTCTAACCTTGTATGTGTGCGGTGATGAGACTGGAGGTTGATCTGAAGGTCTATTCTGCTGATGTGATGATCGATGCACCCCAATAATTGTTCTTTTGCACTTTGGCAAAAACTGCGCTAATTGCGCGAGCACTTGGGCACGAACGGGCGGACGCGCGCAGTCACGTTACGTTGTCGTGTCGAATACGTACTGCTTGACGACACTTGCCGCGGTACCGTCCGTTTTGCATTGCAAGTGTGTCCCGAACTATTCCGATCGTCCCGCTTCGGAGCGGGAACACTCATTATCGCTTTTTATTGAATTCTGTAGTAATTTTTAACATTGTTTTTATGTTACGCAACCATGACACAATTGCCATTATACTAAAAGTATAAAAGCACAGGAATCTAAATTAGTATCATGATTTTCAGTAGTCCGTTACAAAATTTATATCCCTATTAAAACCGTCGTTATCCGCGTAATGTACTCAAGACCCTCTATTAAACAAACACCCTGTTGTATTTACTATGGTAGGTGCACGTAAATTAGACTCCGGAACAATAGTGTGTGTTTGAATTGTGAGCGCACCTAATACCAGAGGCGGCTCCACGTCTGATGACCATATACGTCCTGTTAATGAGCAAGAAACCACAGTGGAACTACGCAGAGTGGTAATGTCACCAGAAAGCGCGCAAACAATAATTAACATAAGGAAGACAAACGTACCGTGGCCGCCTCTGCCTAAAAATACTGCGATTGCTATATTTTGAACGTTATAACGAATTTCATTAAATTTGTATCTTTTTGTTTAAATTTTCTTTCTATGTCACCTTTTTTGTTTTTTCAAAATTAGTTTGTTTCTTGGCTGAAACAAATGCCTATTGATTCCGCTAGAGGTCCATAGTGGAAGAAATATTCGATTTAATTGTCGACTGACAACTTTCGAGAGAGCGAGAGCGCTTCATCTAATTGTACGTACGGGCTGCAGCATTTTAATTGAGAAAAATCAGTTTTCGCATAAAATCGGCGTTTGAAACCTTTTTTAGTTAGTCTAGTCTAGCGGAAGTAGTGCCAGTTTTTCAGTTCTCCATCAAAAAGTCCAGGAATACCGTGAGTTGTTTATTTGTTTTTTTTCATATTTTTGAGTAGCGCGAAATTTCGTGTAAAAACTCATGTAATTTTGGGTGATTTCGCAGGGCATTTATCTTGGGCTGGTGAACCACTGTATGACCATTGAGCTTTTCCTTGGACCAGCCACTTAACTTTCCCAGCCCCGGCTTTTTCGCAGTAGGTTTTGGGCGAGGAAACATGAATTTCCGCGACTAAGTCCTGTATTTCGCCGTCAGAAGTAAAACCCGTATTTGTTAAATTTTTACGTATTGCTGCCAACCATTCCGGAAGTTGCCGTTTTTTGTAATTTGTAATTAGTAATTTAATTGTAATGTTTATTGTGTAATTTTGTTGAAACGGTTATGTAAACTTAGGTCTTTTAGTATGGGTTCTAGGCCTCACATAAATAATAAGTTTTTTTTATTAAAAACCAGTTGGAAACACTGATTGCTTTTAATTTACCTTTTTCACGACCCGTGTATTTGTTTGTCTTTTTGCTCAAGCTAGCTTATAGTCTTTCCGGCGCCCAATTCCAAATTTATATTATTGTTTTTAAATCGAAACCCTTGCAGTTATCCTGCAAGAAGGCTACAACGTCTTTATTTGAAATCTATAATGTGATTAGGTACTGGAATATAAGACGAATAGAGGAGAGAAGGATTTCGAGTCGTTTGTTGCAACTACACTAGATACCAATAAATCCGGGTCACCAACATCAACGTTAATATCTTGGAAACAAAGAATAAGAGTAAATAACACAATTACCATATTAATAATGAATATTGAATATCAGAAACGCTTCTTATTTTTTTGTGACTGAACAGAAATAAAGCAAAAACAAATCATGTGAATTCGTAGTTCAATTTTCAAAAAAACTTTTTTTTTAGCATTTTTGGTGGCATTAATTTTTAGCAACTGTTGTTTTTTAATAATTTTAGTCAAACAAGAAGATTTATTAATTTTATTCGAGTAGAGTATTAAATTGCCTATGAAATAATGTTTAATTGATTAAGCCAGCATTCTTAGTTTAGGAGATATTAAGATTTTTGCTGGTGACCAGGATTCAGTGCTCCCGAGTATATTACACGAAACCTGTTAAAATAATAAACCAAATATTACAAGGGAGAATAAAATTTCATTATTTTTATTAATTTAATAGTTAGCTGCACAATGAAATGCAAGAGCATAAAAGAATAGCATTTTACGATACAGAACATCCAGTTATATGCTTTTAATTTATGTTTGAGCCCCGGTTAAATAGCGCATAAATAGCCACTCCTGTGATAAGACGACCACACTTCCTGATTCTTACATTGAGATATCAATGGATTCTTATAGAAGTGTCACGGTAGTGTGATTTTTAATTGCATATTATATCTACAAATGCGAAACCGCCCATTTGCCGTTTTTACTTACCTGGCACTAGGGAGGGCTTTGTAAACGAGCTAAAAAAATTGATATAAGGGCGGAAATATCCATTTCGACACCCCCTGAGACGATTAGGACCATTTCCATACTGAAGTCTGTCCGTGTGTCAATCTGTAAATGTGTGTGCGTGTGTATTCCTCCACAATAGCGCCTAAACGCTTCATCTGATTAAGCTGAAATTTGGCATGTAGGCATCATTCGGTCATATCTAGGGTTGAAAAGATTGTAGTTGAAATCGGTCCACTAGAGGACGCGCTAGTCATACTTCATTGTCAAAATATTGCAGTTAGCTACTTGAAATTCGGTACACACATTGCTTTTGACCGAAATCCCGCTGTGAAAGTATAGTTGGAGTATCTCGTATACAAGAGACGCAAATAATATTTAAAATCCGCCATATTTAAGAAAATACAATCGGAAAAAATGTCAACAAAAATGATAAACAGGACACAGTGAGTTTGACATTATAAATAGGATAGAAAACGAATTTACCGCGTGAAATTTGTAGGACCCGACGTTTCGGTGACGTTGCAGCCGCCGTTGTCTAGGGTAGACTGAAGAGCTGTCAGTCCGTTGTTTTGCGGGTAGGCCGCAAACCACTGCCGCCACTGCGTAGGTTATAACGGTGGTGGGGGGCCGGGCTCGGAGCGCGGGAATTTTTAAAATCCGTCTTGCACACAACACTCACTGTATCCTGTTTTACGTCTTTGCGTTGGGTGTTCGGCGGCGGGAACATTTTAAGAAGAGGGTTCCACGTAGAAGAGAGTTTGTAGCCGTCATCTCTATTGAAGTTCGGAGTTCTTCTTATTTCAATGGCTTCCCGGATCATGCGAGGAAAGTAGAATTGTTCCTTGGATAGAACAATGGGATTTTGAAACTGCATCCAGTGGTTACTTCCGCTATCCAATATATGTTCGCAGATCGCCGCCGTTATAACCTACGCAGTGGCGGCAGCGGTTTGCGGCCTACCCGCAAAACAACGGACTGACAGCTCTTCAGTCTACCCTAGACAACGGCGGCTGCAATGTCACCGAAACGTCGGGTCCTACAAATTTCACGCGGTAAATTCGTTTTCTATCGTATTTATAATGTCAAACAACCGCGATAGTCTTCGATTTTATACAGTGAGTTTGAGTTTCAAAATTCACGTAAAAATATTCATCGCTACAATCTGCGCCAGCTGGCCTCGCGGCGGTAGAAATTGAACTACCCACCCTAACACACAATAAACGCAGTGTCAGCACACAGCGTCCGCGACAATCGCACTTTTATTGTCCCTACGAGGAAGATAGTTTTAACTTTCCCTAAACGTCGGAAAAACTATCGTCTAGTTCCATGCGATAATAATTAATTTAATTTCAATGAAAATGCCTTAACTATTTAATTCATTGCTGTCCAAGAGAGTTTTATAGCAGATGCATTACACTACTACTATTAAGATGGCAAGACTGTATACATATATGAAGGGGTTTAATATTTCCACACAAAATGTTTTATATCATCCATATAAAATTTTTGGTGCTAATTTTCTTTATAGAACGTCAACTGTACAGACAAGGATAATATTAAATCAGCCAAGTTTGTAAAATAAATTAAAGTAAATCGGATGTACAGATGACACACCAAATTAAAAGTCGACGAATTGCTTAAATAAATAAATGTTTTCCAATATATTTTATTCCTACCCTGCAAATATAAATAAGTACCTACCTACAGTCATCGCTCGGACCATCTGCGCGGTCGGCGATTCAGTTATCAAAGTTACGCGCTGCGGATCGTATCGCACGTCGTGAAATACTCGTCTATCGGAGATAGAAAAATTACATTACATTACATTTTCGTCGTGTCCAATTGACGGCTAAAGATCGCTCTTGGACGTGTCAAAATAATTGGGTTATGTAGTAAGTTTCGCTACTACTCTTTACTGAACATACATAGTTAGTCAAGAATTAACTACTAGATTGTCAAACTATAAATATAAATAATCAAAATAGAAGCTTAATATTTGAAGTAGTTAGTGATTCGAAAAGATACGTAGTAAAATTATTTATCATAATATTCAAATTGTCAGTAAAATTTTAAATAATCAAATTAAATCTACTTTATGCATTTTAAACTAAAAGTACAGATATAAGACCATATAAAATAATCAGACAATAAGGCTCTACTTTTTTAAGTAATTTAAATGGGCACAATATTTGAAAAATCGTGGCCCTCAAATTCGGCCAAATTATAGAAAGGGTGGCCTATCAGCATCTCCTTGATGTGTTTTTTAAATTTTATCAAGGAGATGCTGATAGGCATACATAAAAATAATTTCCGGAAGTGCCGTGCATTTTAGGGAGTTTGTTTCATCGGGATCAGCACCAGCATCTGGGTAGCTAACCATCAGCGAAGCAGCCAGAGAAGATCAGGAAGGAAGCGGTTTTTTGAGGTACTCCTTTTCTTAATCCTGGATCTATTTCCACTGCGGCTGTTCAGCGCCAACCACACCTTAACTAAATACAGTATATTGCCTGATGTTCAGGATATCGACCAAACTTTGCAGTAAAAATCATTGCTAAATTGTTTAAAAAACCTTCAAGTTATCCCAATTTCATTACACGTACGGTCTGTACAGATAACAACGATTATATAAACGCAATTAATTATGTTGAAACCCGCTGAGGCAGCCATTCTCAGGTCTGCCGCAGCCCGCTGAAAATAACGGGATTTGCAAATTCTTACCGAAATTTAGTTTCAATGGAAAATGGAGTAGAATGAAAATGTATTAAAAATATTTGACTTTAACTTGCCGGAATTAGGTTTCTCAATTTCCGGGTTATTTTCCATCCCTGGACTTGAAAAAACTTATCCGCATAAAAAATATTATTAATTACTGTCTTTATTTATTTATTTATAATTATTGTCTGTACTTTTGGGAGCTAAAGGGCCCTTGCAAATCAACACCCATCCGGTGGCCTCCACGCATGAAGTGCGAGCCTGGGTAGGACTATGGTCTTAGGGCTAGTTTCCCCTAGCAATCAATCTTCTGGCACTCCTGGACGGTCTGCGCACCGTGCGGCGTAAGCCAATCGATGTGCACTCTGACTAACAGTCGGGGGAGTCTGGAAGCAGTACTGTTTCCTATAGAGCGAGAGTGGTTGCGGACCTTACGGCGACTGCTCTTAAAACGACCATCGGCTACCCGATCCTAAGTGAAGAGACGGGCAAAGGATGCCGTGGTCCGCGATGGATTCGGTATACACCGTTTCACCGCTTCGTTAGGGAGAGGACCGCGCAAGCGACCTCGAACTCGTAACCAATCGAGAGACTGGAGTAATCTGGTCGCAATTGGGAGTAAGGGCGTGAGTGTAAGCCCGCTGGGTAACACTCCTGGCTATCTCGCGCTTAATGCGTTGGCCTCTTACGGGCATGTGGCAGATCTTGACGGCGGACTGTTTTGTCCAAGTCTTCTGCGCTCACTCCAGGGAGATAGAACGACTAATCGGTAAAACTTCCTGAGGTGACGGGTTCGCCCGTTGTGATTGACAACTCTAGTTGTCTTTATTTATTATTTATCAATTAATTCACAAATATGTAAAACAATATACATAAAACGTTATACAATATACAATATAAAGAAGCAATGTTTGTAAGTTTGAAAGTTTGTAACTTTGTATGTTTGTATGTAGGGGGTAATCTCCGGAATAGCTGGGGATTTAGTGCAACAGTTTGTATGGGAACCCTGCATTTTGTGATTAAAGGCTCATACTTGGCACAATTGTTCCTTAGGTGGTCCTGAGTGGATTTAGACCGGGAGCCATTGGGGGTCACCCCGCGGGTGGCGGGGGGAGGGGGTGAAAGTTTGATTCCGCCGCGCGTCACTTCGATCCCTATATCTCTCGGACTATAGGTACTAGGGCAAGTGGGATATCAATTCTGGGTAACTCAATGATAACAAATTCATTTCTGATAGAAAAAAAATACCGCTCCATAGAAAAAATATGACATAATTGGTAACATCCAAAAATCATTCACATATTTTTTTTACATATTCAAAGTTTACTTTTTAACCATAAGAGGTATCGGTATTCAAAAAATATGTTCCGAAAGCCACGCTTATCTTAATTACACCAGTATATATTTTATTGGACTACCAAGGTAAAAAGTGAGTGAAAAAAATATAATTAATCGCACGGCAGACCGGTGTATTACGTCTGCTTGGTAGATACGGCCATCGAGCGAAGTTAGATAAGTACAAATAGGATTATTTAGTTTCTGCGATAGGTTAGTGAGTTAAAAATAAGAAGTACAATAGTAATAATTCGTATTATAAATTATATTTTTATTGGTTTTTCTATTTAATAAAAATAAGTCATTCACACACCGTACTTAATTATTTGTGCTTAACATACCTTAAATACTTACGTAAGTATATTTTTTTCTGTAATCCCTACTATTTCGTCGAAAAAATAATAGCAAGTAGTATATAAAAGTACATACCTACCCATACCTACTTAATTACATAAGGGAGAGCATTTTACCATACGTTATAATGCCTTGAGAAGTTCGTCAATCTGCAGGGCGACGCGGGCACTACTCGCTTTTTTGAGCGAGAAGTGCCAGCTCCTTTGGTGAATCCTTTTGGTTCATCCACTCAGTTCAGTAGTAAATAGTGAAAGAATAATTTGTTTGCCGCGCGGAGAATTATTAAAGCACTTTGAAAATTGTGTAATATTTGGGTCGAAAAAGCTATCGCAAGTTTATGGGGATGGCTTTGGACCAAGCACATGAGCAAATGAATGCCACATTAAAAGGAGATGTATTTACATAGGTAGGACCTATTTTTACACTTACATTCATCTTACGCTAAATAGTTTGTGATTACTTCTTCATTATACAACATAATATTATTTTAGACATCACAGAATTGATTGGTTTGACTGAAAACCCTGACTAAGTGGCTTTTCGCTGAACCTGAATTGGTAGATACCGTTTACAGTTTTGAGCCGGATGTTTTGTATTTTGTTACGGAGAACAGCGCAACAGATAAACACGGCAGCCATCTTTCTGACACTGCTGCAAATAAGAAGAACTTTATTCTAGACCTACAATCACCGGTAGCTACAATAAATACTCCAGTAAATCCTTTTGTCCAACAGTCTCCAGACTTCTATGTACTGAAATTGTAAATGCAGTATTCAAGATAGAAAAAAGCGGCAAAGAGTTTCTGTTCTTGTAAAGCTATTGCTCTTAAATACATAACATTTGTAAAGAAAGATTACACACAAACTCTAAAAAAAAGTTTACTGGATCCAACTAAACTTAGTAATATTTCCTTATACAACAACTATATACATAATATAATTATACAAGTTATTCAAACACGTAAAAAAAGAGTGAGAGCTAAAAGAAAGCAAAATAAGAGGCCTTGAGAATGACTGCAGTCTATTCAGCAAACTTTATATTGCAATTTGTGAGCACAGAGTAGAAGATCTCGATTCATTCTTGGCGCAAGAAAACCAAGCCAGTCCTCTAGAACTTTTTTCAATAGGTAAATTGCGATCTGGAACAAGGTCAGACCTACTAAAATCGATTACCAGTATTTTTGGCACTGCAACCGTTCCAAACGCCCCACAAGTCTCAGCGAAAATTCTAGATGGATCTGCATTAGTCCACATGCTGAGTTCTGGCCATAGGAAGACTTTGGAGAATAGGTACACCAGTATGTATACCATTTCTTTGCAAAGAACTTACAGGGTTTCAAAATTAGACATGGTTTGGGACATATAACAATGAAATTATAAAAATTATTAACAGAGGAAAACGTTCAAAGAACACGGGTCACTGCTACGACGAAACTACCTAAAGGTTAGGCCAATTTGATGATAACCAATTCCTTAAGGAAGCATTGCTTGCTCTGATAACGGCAAGGAAGTTTGCAACATGGGTGGACCAAATATTTTAAGCAATATCACACGTGATACAAAGCGTACGCTTCTTCGTGGTTACGTGATACATAACCACGAAGATGTGGACACTCGCATGATGGTGCATGTATCTGACACTCTCGCTCATGGCTTGACAAAAAATATGCTACTGTGGATACTGACTTCGCAGACCAGCAGCAGCAGAAGTGCAAATTACCACAATTACCCAGCTTGAGGAGCTGTGGGTGCACAAAGGTACTGGAAAACACAAAGGTACTGAAAAGTACCTCTGCTATCATGATATTGCGACTGCCTTAGGTAAAAATTATAATGTTTGTTTTATATTAAGTAAGTATAGATAGGATATATTAAGTATATAACATGCATAACATTTACGTCGTGTCCAATTGGTGGCTAAAAACCGCTCTTGGACGTGGCAAAATATTTGTATTAGGTAGTAAATCTAATTACTACTCTAATCTTTACGTAACATACATAGGTTATTAAGAATTTAGCTATTAGATTGAAAAAATAGTATCTTAGAAACTTTAGAACCTACTAAAAGTTATTTATTATAAAATCTTATTACAAAACAAAATAAAGGCTCATTAATCAAAAGAATCAATAATTTGAATGGGTACCTACTCAGAGTTACTCATCATACTAACTAAAATAGTCAGTAAAAGTGAAATAATTAAAATAGAAGCCTAATAATTGAAATAGTCAATAATTCGAATAGGTTCGAAAACGTACTAAAAATTGTTGATAGTAGGTAATATCCAAAGTAGTCAGTGAAGTGTTAAATAATAAGAATAAAGTTAATCATACATTTATAAACTAAAATTACAAATTCATCATCTAAAGTGGTATAAAATTTGTAAAGTCATAGTCCATACATTTTTCATTTATATGGCCACGAAGAGCAAGGGTGTTGCTCCTGTTTCATAAATAATGAAATGAGAAATTTGGAAACGGGCATTCAAAAGAATAGCCTATTTTAAGTGTTTTAATAGTTTCTTGTAGCAAATAAGTAAGTATGGGTAGGTATGTACTTATAGTATATATACTACTTAATATTATTTTTTCAACGAAGTGGTAGGGATTGCAGACAAATTAATACTTAAGTATTTAAGGTATGTGCGCAAATATCAGTTAGGTACGGTGTGTGAATGATGAATTATTTTTATTAAATAGAAAACACAATAATAATATAGTTATCATAACAATAATAACGATTGTACTTCTTGTTTTTAACTCACTGGCTAATCGCAGAAACTAAACAATCCGATAAGTACTTATCTAACTTGGCTCGATGCCCGTCTCTACGTAACGGACGTAATACGCCGGTCTGCCGTGCGATGAATTATATTTTTTTCACTCACATTTTACAATAGCACTCCAATAAGTAATTATATTTCTGTAATTAAGATAAGTGTAGCTTTCAGAATATATTTTTTGCATACCGATACCTCTTATGGTTAAAAAGTAAACTTCGTATAAGTAAAAAAAATATGTCAACAATTTTTGGATTTTACCAATTATTTCATATTTTTTCTATGGATAGGTATTTTTTTTCTTCCAGAAATGAATTCGTTATCATTGGGTTACCCGAAAATGATATCCCACTTGCTCTAGCACCTATAGTCCGAGAGATATAGGGCTTAAAGTGACGCGCGGCGGAATCAAACTTCCACCCCATCCCCCCGCCACCCGCGGGGTGGCCCCCGATGGCTCCCGGTCTAAATCCACTCAGGACCACCTATGGAACAATTGTGCCAAGTATGAGCCTTTAATCACAAAATGCAGGGTACATCGCATTAAATCCCCAGCTAGAATTAGTCATCGGGAGGAGGAGGGCGTTGATTACGACTGTTGACATGGGAGAGTGGGGAGGTAAAAATTCCCAAAAATGTGATTACGTAAAATGTAAAATGAAAAAGATCCAAAAAAAATCATTCACAAATATTTATTTGTTAAGTTCCAGTCATATTCCACATTTTGGAATAGGTCATTCTCATTCTCAACCCTTTTAGACATTTTATATTAAAGAAAGAGATATCGAGAAAACCCATTATTATCGGTTTGAAATACTCAGGTAGCTTAAACAGTTAAATTGTGAATACTGTTATTAATCATTGACCACAGATTTCGACGGCATTAGTCGTAATCAACAACGAAATCTAGATATCCAATTATTAGTCCATAAAAGTCTACTCACTAAAACACAATACATATATAAATTAAGTGTCACGTTGTTTGTCCGCGATGGACTCCTAAACTACTTAACCGATTTGAATCAAATTTGCACACCGTGTGCAGTTTGATCCAACTTGAAAGATAGGATAGCTTACATCTTAATTTATAGTCGCAATATTATTTTATTGCAAATTATTTGTCTATTATTTGACATTCACAATTAACCGTTAGCTCCAAATGATTTTAACAGATGGCGATATCGGTTGACTGGATTGAGTAAGTAATCAATAGATGGCGCTGCTATGTTAAACCTACAAACGTGTATCCTTCCATTACAGGCATATTCAAAGACATTGGGGCGACTTTACACGGTACATCCAAAGCAACGTGAGTGCTTCTATTTACGTTTGTTATTGGTGAATGTTCCCGGACCAACGTCTTTTGAATTTCAGCGAACAGTTAATGGTCGAGTATTCAATACATACCAAGATGCATGTCGTGAACTGCAATTGCTAGAAGACGATAACCATTGGGACTTAACGCTTGCTGATGCTGCGTTGACATCAACGCCCAATAACATTCGTCAGCTGTTTGCAATTATTTTGACGACATGTTATCCATCGCAAGCACAAACTTTGTGGAAAAAATATAAAAATTGTATGACAAAGGACATATTGCACTGAATTAGACAAACAGATCAATGCCAAAACATAGATTATACGCCAGAGATGTAAAATGAAGCATTAGTGTTGATCAAGGATTTATGTGTTTTAATTTCAGATTTACCACTTAATCTTTATGGTATGCCAACACCTGATCTCCCATCCACCGACTTAGTCAACACCGATTTATAACGAGAAAAACAATATGACCATGGTAATTTAGCAACAATTATTATCATGAACAAAGGAGCCATTACTGATAGCAGAACAAAAAAATATTTATGATCGGATTATGCTGGCTGTATTTTTCCGGATATACAGAATATACTTGAATCATATGCTGATTATGCTGGCTGTATTTTTCCGGATATACTTGAATCATAACTGGCTCAGTTATCGGTCGATTTTGGCAGCCAAAAATGTTGATGTTGACGAAATTAACTTCCAGATACAACAGTTGTTACCAGGCGATCTGATGTCTTTTAAATCAATCTATACTGTTGTTGATGAAAATGAAAGTGTACATTTTCCGATTGAATTTTTAAATTCACTAGATATACCTGGAATGCCACCACATATTCTTCGATTAAAGATTGGTTCCCCTATTATTCTCCTACGTAATTTGAATCCACCTCAATTATGCAACGGTGCGCGTTTGGTCATCAAAAAGATCACCGGAAATATTCTTGAAGCAACCATTTTAACTGGGAAGTTTAAAGGAAAAGTGGTCCTGTTGCCACGTATTCCAATGATACCATCAGATTCTACCATACCCTTCAGAAAGCTACAGTTTCCAATTCGTTTAGCTTTTGCCATGTCTATAAATAAGTCTCAAGGCCAAACATTGTCCATTTGTGGTTTAGATTTGGAAAATCCATGTTTTTCTCATGGGCAACTATATGTTGCATGTTCACGTGTAGGGAAACCGTCGAATCTATTTGTGTTAGCTAAAGACAGGTTAACCAAAAATATTGTGCACCGATTAGTGTTAAATTAAATTGAAATTAAAAGTATTTATAATTCAAAATAATAAATATTATTGTTAAAGATTTAAGATTATCTGCCTACCTACCTCATTCATAAGTTTAAGTGTCACATGTTATTTACTAACAACTTTGTAATATACTCATTTGTTACAAACTTGAATAAAAATAATAATAAATTTTAAAATTAATTCTTTTGTATTGATTTTTGCTTAATATCAACTGTACGAAAATTTTAATCAATCGTGTTCAAAGTCCTTCCCCTTCAAACCCCAATCCAGTGGATTTTTATACCAGCATTAACGTTTTCGTCTTCGTCCGTAAATAATAATTACATTGTATTAAGGGGTTACGGTAGTAGAAAATCTGTCATGGAGGTCGCCATATTTTTTTACAAATGGCATCTATGTCAAAAAGCATGGTGGTCCCCATGAATGATGTTCTCCTACCGTTCCTCTTAAATAGTTTACTACAATGTTATATAACAAAAACCTTTGCCACAGCAACGCGTGGCCGGGTCTGCTAGTATTAAATATAAAAAGAAATATGTTATAAAAAAGCTAATTACAAGTAATGCATTCGCTAAGCGACGCGAGGCGAGAAATTAAAATTTATGTTATTTCTAATAAGATTTCCCGGGATCGAGACTTATTTCCCGGGAATTACCGAGATCGGGAGCCCAGAAAGTAAACACCAGCCAAAATATAATAAAAAGATTTTTTCCAAAGTTAAAGCTAACTAAAGCCATCGTTTTTAAAAAAAATGTTATCAATCCTACTTCAGAAATATTGCAATACGTTTTTCCCATCTGCGTGTTTTCAATCTGCGTATTTTTCATATAAGAAAGTACCCACATAGAGACGACAATAATTACAGATACGGCGCACGGATATCTACAATCAGACAGATTGAAGCCAGACATATACAAATGTAAAGGAAACGCACACTCTCTATTCCCATTTTTATTTTTAGCATTTTTATTTTTATCACAATGAAAGAAGCTTTTTATGTATAGGCCATTTTCAAAGTAATACGTACATCTATACTAATATTATAAAGAGGTAAAGTTTGTGACGTTGTAGGAAGTAATCTCTGGATCTCCTGAACCGATTTTGAAAATTCTTTTACCAATAGAAAGCCACGTTATTTGTAAGTGTCATAAAAAACGGTCGATCGAAAACGTTTCTAACTAACGCTGCCTTAACGATGAGAGATATATGATTAAGTTCTAGAGAAAAGTTGTGGCGCTTGATAATGCCTACAAAAAAGTCAGCGACAGCGACAAAATAATTTTAATCGTTAGGTCATGTTTATTGGTCATATTATCAACAATTATGAATTATTATCAAAATAAGTAAAATTATCGTCTCAAGTGTTTAAAACAAAAGACTTTTCGCTTTTACTGCATATAATTTCACTTTTACTACATAAATAATTAAAGAGATAGGACACATACAAATAAGACACTCACAAGAAGACACTCACAAATAACGGTAATATAGTCAAATTGGCATGCAAATACATACATACATATGCAGTAAAAATATAACCCTTCTTTTGGCAGTCAGTAAATAAATCATAGTACTCAGTACTAACCAAACTACACTCATAATTTCATCACAAGTAAAAAGTTTTACCGCCCAACGAAGTGGGCACGGGTCAGCTAGTATCTAATATTTTTTAATATACATCTAATATTTTTTTTATTAAATATTGTCAAAAATGATCTCGGCCAAATCAAAATATGGGGCAAACAGACTAGGGCTTGTTAGACCTGTTCAAAATATAACACTGGTGGCGACATGGACCAACGCCGGTTAAGAAATATAATCACGGTTAACATCGCTAACCATGGATAAATTCCAAATTAGTTTGCTTCACACCACGTTAGGGTAACGTTGGTTAATTTCCTTAACCGAGCCACAGTCGGCAGTTAGCGTCAGTTAATCGGCCGTTAGCGATAATTGTGACAATTATGAGGATATACTGGGTATCTTTTGCTTTCGATTTTTTTGAGTTACGGCTATTGTTTTAAATTGTTATTGCTGTTGGGAGTTAATGGGCCCATGCCGGGTTGGCCACGAAAACCCATTCTGTTCAGGGTCGGTCACACTCACGGGTCAACACCCATCCGACGGCCTCCAAGCATGAGGTGCGAACCTGGGTAGGACTCTGGCCTTGGTCAGTTTCCCCTGGGAATCAAACCTCTAGCGCTCCTGGGCGGTCTGCGCACCGTGCGGCGCAAGCCAATCGATTGTGCACTCTGACTAACAGTCGGGGGAGTCTGGAATCTGTACTGTTTCCTATAGAGCGGGGGTGGTTGCGGACCTTACGGCGACTGCTCTTGAAATGACCATCGTCCATCCGATCCTGGGTGAAGAGCCGGGCAAAGGACGCTGTGTATTCGGTATACACCGTTTCACCGCTTCGTAAGGGAGAGGACCGCGCAAGCGACCTCGAACTCGGAACCAATCGAGAGACCGGAGAAATCTGGTCACAAATGGAAGTAAGGGCGCGAATGTCGGCCCGTCAGGTAACATTACTGGCTATCTCGCGGTTAAGGCGTTGGTCTCTTACGGGTTGTGGCGTAGCTAGATGGTGGACTGTTTTGTCCCAAGTCTTCTACGCTCACTGCAGGGAGATAGAACGACTAATCGTTAAAACCTCCTGTGGTGACGGGCTCACCCGCTGTAGTCGACAACCCAAGTTGTTATTGCTGTGGGGGAGCTAATGGGACTACTGCCACTATGACCCATGTATTAGGGTCAGCTTAACTCACAGGTCAACCGCCATTTGGTAGCCTCCACGTAGAAGTGCGAGCCTGGGTAGGACTCCTGGGAATCGTCCTTCGGGCCCTCCTGGACGTTTTGCGCATCGTGCGGCGTCAGACAATCGACTATGCATTCCGACTGATAACCGAGGGCGTGTGGAAACTGTATTGTTTCCTATAGAGAGGGGGTGGTTGTTAACTGTACGGCAACTGCTCTTGACACGACCAATCGGCTACCCGATACCGGGTGAAAGGATGCCGTTGTCCGCGATAGATTTGAGAGACACCGAATTACCGCTACGAAAGGAAGATTGTAATCAAACTGATTAGAGATTCAAAATGATTACAAATTTACGAATTTGTAAATCTTATCTATTGAAAAAAAGTCTCAGAAGCGTAAAGCGCGCTGCGCCATCTACCGGTAGATAAAATATATTTAATAAATAATATTAACGATATTTTACCTACAGCTAGATTACGCATCGTGCTCAACAATTTTTATACTATTTAAAAAAAATAACATTTTTGTTTTTCCACATTTTTTAATCAAAAGTTGGTCGTACTGTTTCAATCGCTTCAAGGATGCCGGTAACTAAAAACGCAACCCTGTATATACATTTTAAAATAACCTTAAAAAATCAAGGAAAGAGTGGCATTCCTATTTTTTTATTTTTTTATTTATTTTAATTCAAAATAAAAAATTACCATGTTGACATAAATACCACAGTGTAAAAAAGAGCAAATACTTCGTCATTGTTTGCGAAGCAAAGAAAGTACAGATTTGATTGATTTTATCAGCTCCACTAGACTACAGTCTGTTCTGGAGTGATACCAGTCTTATATTTGTTACATAGTACAAATTTTAATAAATTTTCGGTTAAAATAGTAAAAAAAATAGCAACATAATTATGAAAATTTAAAGAAGAAGACATCTAATATTAGTTAGTAAAGCGGTAATAATAAAAGGTTAAAAAGGTAATTACCTACATAGGCATTATAATATACAGATATATTTATATATAAATACACACTTATACATATAAAAAATATATATACACATACACAAACATACATATATACAAAATGTATCTACCTATATTCAATATATACTTTATATACACTTACATAATCCTACTAATATTATAAACGCGAAAGTTTGTATGTATGTATGGATGTTTGTTACTCTTTCACGCAAAAACTATTGAATGGATTTTGATGAAACTTTACAATAATATAGCTTACACATCAGAATAACACATAGGCTATAATTTATAAAGATATAACGTGAATTATCTAAAATATTACGATAACTGTCAAGTAAGTAGGAAAAAAAATTTAGAAGTTGACATTGGAAATTTAAATTCTATTCTACTATCCTACTAATATTATAAACTCGAAAGTTTGTATGTATGTATGGATGTTTGTTACTCTTTCACGCAAAAAATAATGAATGGATTTTGATGAAACTTTACAATAATATAGCTTACACATCAGAATAACACATAGGCTATAATTTATAAAGATATATGCTTTTCTATCATCATTATCACAATTTTCCATCACCACGCAGGTGAAACAGCTGGGCGCAGCTAGTAATATATAAATAAACAAAAATAAATCGTTGCAAAAACTTTTCTTTTTTATTATTTTAAGACACAATTTTTATGAGCTGCCTTTCGCATTCGCCTCTACTTTTTCCACGTAGCCATTTTGTGACGTCAGCTTTGAAAGCGGTACTGGTTCTCAGCTTCTGCCCGTCGGTGAGTGTCGCAAGGAATGCATCATGCAATTATAATAAAAACATAGTTTCATAAATATATAAACAATATATCGTCGATATTTTTATCTATTTTGGTTGAATTACCATTACATATTTGAATTACCATTACATACCATTACATACATTACATACATAAGTTGACAATAAATTGCGATGGGAAGAGCAAGTCAATGCAGTGTCAAAGAAAGTGAGAACCCTTGGTTATACTTTCAAAGAGGTGAGGAGTGTTCTGGATCGCAGGACGCTAACCATAGTTTATTTTGCATTATGTGAAACCCTTATTAACTATGGTATAATTGGGTGGGGTGGGTGCTGCAAAACCCTTCTGACGCCACTTCTAACAGCCCAAAAATGTATTTTAAAAGTCATGCATCGCAAACCATATCAATATTCTTCTAATGAACTCTTTAAAGAGGCTCAAGTTTTGGATGTTAGGTTATTATTTATTAAAACTGCACTACGTTGGGTTTTCGTGGCCAAACAAAATAAATCTTTTATTATTACGCACACGAAACCAACTAGACAACTCCTGAGTGATAATTTGAATGTACCTAGTAGGATGAAGACGACTTTCGGACAGCGGCACTACTCTTTCATAGCTACAAGACTTTATAATAAATTAGGCAGTAACATAAACACCAGCCCTAATTGTCATTTATTTAAAAGCAAAATAAATAAATGGCTGTTGCAAGAAGAGCGTTTATCTATCCATGCCATGATCGATGTAGTAGAATAAGTTGAAGATGACAACATTTATTGTGTATATATGTATGTATGTGTGTATATGTGTATTCTAATGTATTTAGTATTTCTATTTCCTATATAAAATTGTAATTTTTATTTAAAAAAATAAAAATATTTTTTTTATTATTATATATATTTATTATTATATATATATATATATATATATATATATATATATATATATATATATATATATATATATATATATATATATATATATATATATATATATATATATATATATATATATATATATATATATATATATATATATATATATATATATATATATATATATATATATATATATATATATATATATATATATATATATATATATATATATATATATATATATATATATATATATATATATATATATATATATATATATATATATATATATATATATATATATATATTTTCAATAATATATAAAATTAGATTCATGAAAAGTTACTTATCTGGGGTCCTGGTGGACCAGAAACATTTAAACGATAGTTAATGTCCTCTTTAAATACTTAGGGCAGCGGCACCTGTTTCCGCAATTGATAACCTATGATGTTCTTAGTTATTGCAGCCGAATTACTGTATGCCCTTGGATGTAATACGTATAGGAGGATGGTTTCTGTAACAGAAATGGATGTTAGTAACTTATTTTAGAAGAAATTATATGATTGAGAATATTTCGACACTAGTCGTATTCATCTCTATGACATTTCTCTATGAGATGAATGTCAGAAGAGAATATTTTAACAGAAGAGAAATGTCATAGAGATGAATACGACTAGTGTCGAAATATTCTCAATCATATAATTTCTTCTAAAATAAGTTACTAACATCCATTTCTGTTACAGAAACCATCCTCCTATACGTATTACATCCAAGGGCATACAGTAATTCGGCTGCAATAACTAAGAACATCATAGGTTATCAATTGCGGAAACAGGTGCCGCTGCCCTAAGTATTTAAAGAGGACATTAACTATCGTTTAAATGTTTCTGGTCCACCAGGACCCCAGATAAGTAACTTTTCATGAATCTAATTTTATATATTATTGAAAATAATTTAAAAAAATTTACACACTTAAAATATCAATATATATATATATATATACTTATATATATATATATATATATATATATATATATATATATATATATATATATATATATATATATATATATATATATATATATATATATATATATATATATATATATATATATATATATATATATATATATATATATATATATATATATACCTATATATTTTTAATTATTATTATTGTTATTGTGTTTGGTTGGTTCATCGACCCTCGTTTTAAATGTAAAAATATAAATTGCTTGCCCTGGAACGGGTATATCCCAGTTGGGCAGCACTAGCCAGTGAATGAAAGAGGAAAGTTTTTGCCACTTGCTTTAATATTATACTTATTGTAAATGGTTAATTTGATAATTCCAATAAATATATAAAATAATACGTGTGGCACTCGGGGACTGCCGCGGTAAAGCTATTGTATAGCATTTTTAACAACTTATGCAATTATAATTATTTATTTATTTTATTCATTTTATTTTTTCTGATATCAGATATCTGCGCTCTATCGGAAAACGTTGAAATTATTCCGAATCATTTGCGGCTGCGGAAGCAAATGATTCGAAATAATTTAAACGTCTTCCGATAGAGCGCCGCGCACGATTTTTTTATTCGATAAAGCAAAAAAAAACGGATTATTCGAAAAAAATCGTAAATAAAAAGATAGATAATTAAATTATCTTTAAAATGGTGCAGGTTTCATAATAATGCGCCAGATAGTATTTGCGTAGTAGTCGTTTTTGTGTTCGGTTAGACCTTATTTCACAAATTAATTACACTATGTAATATAAACAAAATCTAAAATATTGAAAGCTAAGAATATTAGGAAAATGTTCTTTTTTAACATATATTTTTTTCGAATCGTAAGCAGTACTCGTTTAGACGTAATTATCAGTTTACAACTTATGTAACTGGACGCACACAAAGAGTAAAAATGGATAATGTGACAAGTGATTGGATGCACATCCCCTATGGAGTTCCTCAAGGAAGTACACTAGGACCAACGTTATTTCTTATATATATTGACGACCTATGCCGACAAGACATATCAGGAAAATTAATATCATTTGCTGATGACACTGTACTAATGTTTGAATCTGATACATGGGATTCGGTTTTTGACAAGGCAACAGCGGGTCTGCAACAAACGTACGACTGGCTGACTCATCATCTACTTACGCTGAATATCAAGAAGACTAAATACATGACATTTAGCATAGATGGGCGAAAGCAACCTGGACTTGATAAACAACTGACGGTACACAGCTGTGACAGAATGAACTGCTTGTGCCAGCCTCTAGAGCGAACAACCACTATAAAGTACCTTGGAATTTTTATTGATAACTTTCTACGTTGGCACAAGGAAATAGACTTGACAACACAGCGACTACGAAAACTAATATACGTCTTTAAAAACATCAGGAATATTCTTAGTCCGTCTATGCTGAAGATGACATACTACGCACTTGCACAGACTGTAATCACTTACGGACAGATTGGTTGGGGTAGCGCTGCGATAACTATTCTTGATCCCCTAATAAAGGCCCAAAAAGCCCTAATTAGAGTAATCAACAAGAAACCTTACCGCTACCCTTCCGATTTACTATTTAATGAATTTCAAGTACTTGACATCAGACAATTATATATACGAACAATAGTACTCTACTACTATAGACATGACCTGGCGCCTCAGAATACCTCTATGCACAAGTACGATACCAGAAACCGTAATAACCAACCCCAACAAACTAAAAACTCAGCATACGGACAGCGACATTATGCATTTCACTCGCCGAGGATTTACAATATGTTCATATCTGAGGTGGGGGGGGAATGCATTGACGTCAACATC
Organism: Micropterix aruncella; assembly: GCA_944548615.1. NCBI lineage: Eukaryota > Metazoa > Arthropoda > Insecta > Lepidoptera > Micropterigidae > Micropterix > Micropterix aruncella. The sequence goes on from OX155951.1 coordinate 1,910,109, forward strand.
GACAGTCGTGCTGAAGAAAATGGTGGTGTGTTGGCTACTAAACAAAGGGAGAAGGGAAACCGAAAACCTATTTAAAATTCTTGTCTAAAAAAATAGTATTATTGCTGTTGTTCTTTTTTTGGTATTTGCTCTACATATCTACGTTAACTACATATCTTCGTTATAATTATCATTAAGGTAAAAATATCTATCAATAATGTTATATATTATATATATATATATATATATATATATTATATATAAATATAATATTAGTGTTATATTACTATTATGTTATTTATATTGTATATGTGTATATGTATGTATATATATATATATACATGTGTATATGTATGTATATATATATTATTATATTTTTTTTTTAACACACGGCTGCTACTAGACAACCTTCACTAGACTACTGCCTCGACACAGGCCCAAGCCTAGTGAGGCAGTAAAATCCACATGAGCCTGTACCTTTTTTTTTTATCAATGATTAATTAAGTATTAATGTTAAGCACTACTAGTTTTTTAATCAATAGTTTGTAATTAATTAATTATATGTTATTAATATGGATAAATAAATAAAAAAAAAAAATCATTAATTTTCGTTAAGAAATTTCTTCATTCGGTCGCCGCGCTGGCCTAGGCCCGCGATAAAAGCTATGCAATAGCTTAAAAATAAAATACATACAAACAAGTCCATACATAAATATTCAAACATTTATACTCAGGGCTCTATCCATAATAATTAATCGGCATAATCACTTATGACGCAAGTTCTCTTCATTAAAAGGCATTGTGTTGTAGCAGAGCATATAGATGAAGTAATTGTGCTTCCATTAAATAATAACCGAGGGAAATTGTCGGAAATTAAAAGCGTTGTTTCTGGCGTCTCTTACGCGTTCCGCGAACAATGTGACATTTTTTTCACGTCGCAATTAAGTTTTCGTCGGGTTATTACAGCATGTGAACGTAATTAAGATAATACGAGATAAATATATATTCATTTAAGATAATGGGGCAAAACAGAGGAAATGCGCGACGACATAAAAATGTATATAGGAATTTGTGGGTTATAAAAAATAAAAAAATATTTTCCTGTGATTGTAGTGGGAGGCCGTGAGATCGACAACTGTAATAAATTAATAGTTTAAAAAAACACTAAAAACACGCTTTTGGTCTATGATACGATATTCACATACACACGGCTATGATACGATATTCCATCATGGAATGCCAGTGCCTATCTTCCGGCTTCATCATCAGACCTTGAAACCTAATCGTGGTCAAAGTTCATTCCAAGACTTTTCTAACAAGTCCAAACACACTGCTATGATACGATGTTCCATCATGAAGTTCCAGTTCATATCTTCCGACTCCATCATCAGATCAGTTCGACAGTACCATATTATTGTATTGTTACCAGAACTACACACAGCTGCCAATTTTCATGACGCTACGATCCTTGGAAGATGGTTAAATTAGTTACCTTAGATTACATTACATAGTTACATACAGGTCGACCTAATAAAAGCGTGTTAAAAAAGACACCCTAATGGTAGTAATATTGCTATTCATAGAGGACACGGAACAGCAGAGTGAGGAACAGCAGACTGGTGGGAAGCCATTCGATTTGTTTGCGAAAGCTATAGATATTATATTTTTTTTCTAGCTAGAAAATGAGTCGTATGCGAGCATTTTGATTTTCTTCGACTTAGTCTTGAAGTTCCTCGTACGCATTCAAATACGCAATGGTGTGATGGGCATCGGGTTACATATATATTTTATAATTTTTATTTATTTATTTGGTCATTTACAATTATCTACAGTACATTATGAACATATACAATTACAATGTCATAGCCGAGAATCCAGTAGCAAAAAACTGATAACATGTTATGCTAGAAACAGTTGCCAGTGATCCTATTGAAATGTCGCCTAACTAGGCAACAGACTGTTCTAAGGCGGATATTTTAATTGTGGTAAATATATTGTAAACCAATATTAAAAACTAAGTAATAAGGAATATAGAAGTTTGGGGGAATTTATGCACTAAGACTTATTATTTATTGCTACCAGCTGGAAATTGAATATAAAATTCATAATATATAAGTAAAATTGATAATATAAAATTGTTAACCTTAACATAATCATAAAAATATGCACAATTAGCTATGATTTAGATAGTCGTAATTGCTTAAAAAGAGTGATATAGTCAAACCTAATTAAACAAAATTAAAAATTAGTAAAAAATAAAATAAAATGGGAATTAAAATACAAGATGAGATGAAAGATAAAAAAATGTTAACCATAGACTAATCATAATTTTTTTAAATAATGTTAAAATTATAGAAATTAAAATTAAGTAAAGAAATAAAAATGAGTTTTAAATGAGTACATAATAATATATAAGTATTAAAATAATCATTAATGGTAATATTTTTTCTAGTGTGACCATTGTTTACATCAATAAATATTAAAGAAATAAGAAAAGAGAACGTTATGTATCTCTAAAAACTGTGGATCGATTTAAAACCATAATATCGCTCTAACGTAGATGTTAAAGTTGTAAAAATTTAGGTAATTGTATACATACCGATAACCATTTTTCTTTATAAAATGCATACGTTACCGCTAAATTTTTACCACTAAATCTATAATCCAACGAAAATAAATTTGCAGATTGCGTTTCTTCGTGTATTAAAATCGGAATTAATTCATGTCAGCGAAACGGGGCAATATGGTAGAGCGGGATATAAAATTAACGGCTATCACTTTTCCAGCTTGAAACTATAATACCAATCGGACATAAAGCGGCATAATTTAAGATCAGACGAACTGTTTTCAAACTAATTCATATTCGGCAGGTATTTTTGTGCGGGAAACAATTCGATTGTTCATTTTATAATACATTCCGCTCTAACGCACTGCTCTGTCTCTTTCGCACGATATATTTTCCGATAGCTCGCGAAGATACGTAATCGAGAATCCTCAGAATCGACCTTGTGTTAACGTCGTTTTTGTCCTAGAAAAAAAAAAACGGAAAGTGTCGAGATATTTTTGATGGCTGAGATTTTTTTACACGTCTACCCTAAAAACGGAGTGTTATGTGTTTAGGATTCATGTATGCATGTTTTCCGTTTCTTTATTCCGCCATAATTTCTTAACGCTTGAGCCGATTTAGAAGTGTATGGTATTATTAGAATCGTTACGTCATAGGGTACCTAAAGTGCTCCAATATCAAATAAATAATTATCTAAGTGTCTAAATGTCAATAAATTAGGATAAATATATCGTGTTTAGAATCAAATGAAAAGTCTGATGGAATACATTTTGGAAATACGGATAAATACGGATAAATACACAAACTACAAATACTTTATATTATTTTTTTATATTCTTTGAGCACCGATGGCAATCGACTAAATTGCGGCGGTGGCGCAGCAACGCGCGATCGTTTCAGGGTACCTGCCGCAGGGCACAGGGCGAACTTTAGTCTCTTACAAAACTTGCTTTTCAGCGCGAATATATTGTTTTTCTAATAATTCTAAATACAACAGTTAACTTCATGCGAGGGCAGTCTGGTTTTTATTTTTTTAATTCATTGTTTCGGTTTACTTAAAGATTCGCTTATAAAATCCAATTTATTTTGGATTGATAAGATTATTAATGTTTTGACGCATATCAAACGGTTTTCGTCTAAGGCCTACAATTGTTTTCACTCCATGAAATTAAAACCAAACAAATGATTATTGCGATATATTTGCATAATCTCTATATATTAAAGATATTTTCTTTCCCTCAATGTCGCCCTTGATTTATTCCGGAAAATCTGTTTCAGTCAAAGCAGCGGCGCGAAACTGATTACCTCAGCCAATCTATCAAAACCCACTCCTCCACCATCCGACTCGAAAAAGTGCTTCATCACTTAGTCAGAGGAAGGTGTGAGCCTTTGTTTCACGTCGAATTTAACCAATTTCGCGTAAATATATTATATAACCCATATAGGGCGTAAATTGAGAAATTGAACCATTTACGAGGAATATGGAAGATATTACTTCAATTCTGGATCATTTCATGGAAAATTTAGTGGTAAACGATAGATTGGAAAATATTTCTTTTAAAATTACAAAAATGTTTGTTGCAGATAATACATACGGTGTTATGGCGATAATTTATAACACGTCGTTCCTCATAATTCTCTGCCTTTGTAACAAATTGTCAATTTCTTTATTTTTCAAAGATAATTAAACTTTTATTAAGATCATTATTGCTATCATTATTTGCACTGGTTACTTGTTATGCCTGGTTTACAAGATGGCAGTGACTGTAACCAGTCACTTGGATTTCGGTGCCAGTCACTGCCGGCCCGGTGGCATAGTGGTTAGGTCGCCTGAGCTTACATTGTAAGGTCCCGGGTTCGATTCCCGCCTGGGTCACCATTTTCCGTTGGGATCAAATTAACGGAATTGCATTTTTAATTCTGTCGATGGAATGCAATAACAAGACACACACTTACACACATGTTACACGCACACATACATATAACACGTCATAATAGGGTTGCCCATTGTGACATTTCACAATAAAGAGTACAAACAAACAAACTGAGTACATATATATGGGATCGGCCCAGTAAGCCAGTTTGCTATCTGTTTTTGACACTAATTTTGACACTAACTCGGCAAGCTGACTCGCACGCTAGCTCGCAACGTGTAAACCAGCCATTATGATCGCGAAGTCGGCACTGGACTGGGTTGAAACTAATGTCCACGCGAGTCCAGTAGCAAGTCAGCGCCGCGCTGGGTTACTGTACTGTCCCATTACTGCCATCGTGTAAACCAGGCGTAACATCTAACAATAATAATAATTATAATAAAATGAAATTAGAAAGAAAACAAAATATAATCATAGTAAAATTTTCCCTTATTAAAACATGAAAAGTACTTGAAATATCGAAACGTTTTACAAAATGGTAACAATGGAATAACTGGAAAAACAATAGCATTAAATCGGCAATGGAATAAGCAGAACTTATATATAGATCACACTGAAAGTTTCCTTAACTGGCCACTTATATATAAAAAAAAATAATTAAAAACAACAGTTGCACATGGAACTTTTTGGCTGTAGAATAAACTTTGTTTCATCGAAATGTCATTTGTTTTCCATTGTGTCGTCATTTTAAAAATTGCGTATCTGCATTACGATGGATTTAATACATGTTGAAAAAAATATTGTAAGGAAACTTCTTTATTTAATAATAAAATTATCACTGTCGTTATAAATACACATCAATAAACTTCTTACAAAATTATACAACATTTAGCGTAAGAATAAAATTAAAATATTTAACACATTAAATTGGTGTTGTTTTGTAAAAATAAACCTCTAACCAATAAAAACCAGGTTCTTAGTTTCAAAAATTTTACTAACAGAATTTTTATTTTAATGTGGAGTGTGGTTAATCGTGAATCTTCTTATTTTGTCAGACTATGGATACCCACTAATCTACTAATAATTTATATAATATTATATTAACGTTAGTATTGGCTTAGAATTATAAACTAGTTAATTTCGAAACTATTTGCACCGCGTTTGTTGGATCAAAGCGAATAGTCGGTCTTCTCTAACAATTTGATACAATTTATTCTCTAACTTGGGAAACTGCACCGCAGCAAACAATAGAGTACAATAGCTATGCATAGCCGTAGATCAAGTAGGTTTATTAATTTGTCTTGCTTGTACATGTACATTCGGTTGAACAAAGCAATTAAGGAACAGGATAGGCTTTTAATTGTATTTAGAGTTCTATCGTTTCTTGAAAAGTTGTGTATGTCCATATAATATTTATTCAATGATTTCGTAGAAACAACTTTACTCTTTCGATATTAACCAATTAGTATAATGTTGATATAATCAGCAAATATAAATGTGATGAGATTGAACAATTGATGAAGATTATTAGGTTAATACATACATAATATGTAGGGGATAGGGAAGGGGGGGTGCAGTCTACTTCTTTGAGTTTACTAAAAATCTGGGATGTTTTGGGAAAAAGCAATAATTTTCCGTTTTTATTTGGCTGGGGCCCAGCTTCTTCAGGAATATAAGCTACCTTTGCAGAGCTACAGGTTTTCTTTTTGCAAAAAATATCTATTGGACAATTTTAGATATCTATTGGAAAATTTAAGCAATTTCTCACAGCGCTGCAGGAAACATTTTTTTCGAAGTTCTCTGTTTTTTGAACATATATGTCACGCCTCCCTAAAGGCCCCTATTCCCCCTCCCCTCGTATGGGTGCGGCGGGTACCTAGTTACGTGACTGATACTGAGGATATCCTAGACTAGTTTGGATTTGACTCTCCTTGCTTTTAGTGATTTGAAAGCCGCTTGCCATGGCTGTCGGTGCATATTATTATGAATATTCAATTAATTTAAATTTTAAATTTAATTTATTATTTTACATTTTAAAAAACAGTTGCAACTTATTGCGACACAGTTTAGACTTCCGTAGTTAGGATGGTTATGATTCAATAAATCGATCATTTTAAGATGATACGTAGATTTTCCTTGTACTGACGGGGTTGTGACTGGGGACTCTTTGTTACCCATCTTACTCGCAAGATCTTATTTCAAAATATACTTTTCCGGAAATTGGTCAACTTTCTACAGAGGAAAAAATCTACTCCGAAAAGGTAGGCACGAGTGTTTTTCAGTAGAGGCATTAACCGACATATATTAAAATGGCGAAATTGCATAGATAACAGTTCTATTTACTTAAGTTTAGTTTAGTGATCGATGAATTCTTATACAAATTATTAAAAAAATACTTACCTTTTTAAAACAAATACCTTTTTGAAACAAACATCCTTACAAAGCATTTTTGACAAGTTTACATGTTATAATCCTAGCTCGAAAAGAAGATTCATCTCTTCGGCCTAATAATGGTTTACTAAGTCACTAGGAATAAACTCTGTTGAGGTGGTACTAATGTCGTTTATTAATTTCTGACGAAAAGGTAAGTCTTATCTATTACGAGAACATGCATTAAAATTAACCTTGCTTACTGCATTACTATAAGTTATTTGAAAGCATGCTTAAACATACATATTTATAGATATTTATGTTTATTTATGATACATACATCTATATTATATACACTGTATATACATTTATATTATAAAAACATATGTAATACTATTATACTACTCTGTCTAAAAAGTACCGGGAATTATTAAATAAAACACACAATTTTCGTTTAATCGTCCATGTTTATTTTATAACCTTCAAAGTAGTCCCCATTTGATGCAACACACATTCGCTAGCGTTTTTTTCAATCTTCAAAACACTTTTTGTAGGCGTTTTTCGGTATAGCCTTCAATTCCTTCCACGAATTTTCTTTAATGGACTCTATGGACTCAAAACGGGTACCACGAAGAGGCAATTTTAGTTTTGGGAACAGAAAGAAGTCTGACAGGGCCAAATCTGGTGAATACGGTGGTTGATTAATTGTATTTGTCGCGTTTTTGGCCGTAAATTCGGTCACAATTGCTGCTCTATGCGACGGTGCATTATCGTCGTGGAAAATCCACGAATTGTTGATCCACAATTCAGGCCGTTTTTGACGGATTTTCTCACGTAAACGCTTCAAAACGGCCAAATAATCTTCCTTATTGAATGTTAGTCCTTCTGGAACGAATTCGTGATGGACTAAACCGCGAATATCAAACAAAACAATGAGCATCAGTTTGACTTTTGAACGACTTTATCGTGGTTTTTTCGGTTTTGGCTCGTTTCTTCTCCTCCACTCTGATGCCTGTTGACTTGTTTGCATATCAAATTCATAGACCCATGTCTCATCGCCAGTTATAATGCGTTCTATGAATGTGAGATCAGAATCGACGCGATCCAGCATGTCTAAAGAAGTTTGTTTGCGGTACTGTTGTAGAAAATTCAACTCCTTTGGAACGAGCCGAGCGGCGATGCGTCTCATGCCCAATTTATTTACCAAAATCGAGCGAATGGACTCATGAGACTTCAGGTTCAGGTTACGTGCAATCTCTCTTAAGCTAGAATGGCGATTACGGAGCACAATTTCCTTGAGTTTTTCGATATTTTCGTCTTTTGAAGAGGTCGAAGGTCGACCGGAACGAGGGTTGTCTTCGACGATCTCTCGGCCCTCCTTGAATGCTTAGTACCACTCGTAGATCCGTGTTTTGGATATAACTGATTCACCATAAGCCTTTTCTAACATTTTTAGGGAATTGGCACACGAAAATCCGTTCGCAACACAAAATTTAAGGCAAACTCTTTGTTCAATACTTTGGTTCATTGTGAAAATCGTGGCGCACTACTAAGGTGTACAATTCAATTGCTCTTCTAATCAAAATGGCTGACAGTTCGCCCGCATTCTAGGCATAGAGTAAATAAAGGCAGTTCTACCAACTTAAGAAATTTTTTATTTTTTTGAAATCATTAACACAATCTTTTTAAATTCTAAATTCCCGGAACTTTTTAGACAGAAGGTATATTAGGAATTACGTATAACATAATAATATAGTATAATATAATACTTTTAAGTCCCTTCATAATATTTTTAGAAAAATGACAATTCGAACTGGTAATTTTATTTACAATATAGAAGTTGAATAATTAATACATTGACGTAAGTTTGAATAATACACATATGTAGGATTACGTTCATACAAAAGCCTTTAATATTCTTTGTAGCCTTTCCTAGATTTAATTTAAAGCCAACCTACAAACACTCTACGGAACATAGGATAAGGTACGCCGGTCGTAAGAAAGTCAATTAAGTTTATTCTTTAGCCTCGGACCTAGAATTGTATAATGTCTTAGTCCATACGTCGTGTTCATTCTTACCTCCGTTTGTCTGTATAGATTTCTAGTCTCATATCCGTGATCCCGAAGTTTAGATATCGCAGTCATGTCATCCTTCTGGAAGCACATCAAATCCGCTCCTAAATATAAGTTTCGAATGCCTATAAGTTGACATTGTATTAATAACTCAATAATAGGGTAATATTTTGATCATTTCAGTATTTATTTTTCTTGCAAAAATGTTATTCTGAAATTTCTTTAATAGAACGGAAACTTCATAAAACCTAATATCAAACCGAATCACGTTTGATAACCCGTGACCACGATAAGAACGTTTGTGAAACTATTTTATCTTCGCATTTGTCGAGTTTTCAATCGGATGCAGGGGTGCGTTTGTACATAAATCACGAGAACCAACTTGCCCAGCCATCAATAAGGGAGAAGACCGGCCTATCGATCTTCGATAAGTACTTACTAGTGATGTGAACAGGGATATCCATAGCCGTGTTTTTGGTTGTTATTTTTACGTCCCGAGAGCTGAAATATACCTGGCATTCCCCCTACAATGCACTGGAAGGTAATGTTAAATGGCTGCACTCCAGCAGAGATGCTGAAGTCTTATATAAATCCCTTTCAGCAAACACTTCAAGATCCAAGAAACTTTGCTTGCTTCAGCTATTCAGAGCATAATTCTTGTCCCCTCTGTAGTAATACTCCTTGCACAGTTAGCTGTGTAGCACATGTATTTTCAAGCTGGCTGCATGTCGGACTTAGATCAGGTCGGTAGAACCCCTATAGACATGACAAAGTCTTTACCGTCATTCGCTAGGTAATTAGCCACTTAGTGGATCGTGCTAATAAGGGGTTTGACAGTATCCTTCAAACCCTCAATGTAGTTTGTGCGCGACGGCTTAAAAGGCATAAAAAGCTTTCGATTGGATTCTGGAGGATTCTGGAATCCCAAAAACGTTTGATACAGCTACATTTAGCTAGTTTATGTACCATTGTCGAGGCAATAGGAGGCTGTCCGGTTTAGGTCAGACTGAACATTCTTTCAGTCATCGACACGACAATGAGTGAGTAGATTTTCATATCTTTCATCCGCAGACAGTACGTACTCATAGTTTTAAAGCAACAACATATATTGCTTATGGACGATTTGCAGAGAAGCTAGCTCTTACAGAACCATAATCCATTTTGGCGAACCGGTCACCATTTTGGAGATAGTGCTTTAGGGGCTACTAATGTACCACTGTACCGCCGTGTGGTCCATGTAGATGGTTTGTGGTGTGTGCCAATGGCGGTTTCACCGAAGGCGCGCGACGAAGGAAAACACAGAATAGTTGCTCGGCGGATTGTTTATTAAATATTGTCGAGCGGGTGAGCGTCTTCCGGCCCGCTCGGTGTTTACAGCGATGTTCATTTGTAAAAGTGATGTTTCAACTATATTTGAGCTCCATATTCGCGCGTGGCAATACCACGCGGGGAAAAATTGAATTACTTTCTGGCGGTTGAAACGAATTTCAAATTTCAAATTATTTATTGAGTTCAAATTATGAGTACATTCAATATACAAAAGTCTTAACCTTACTAGGCTGCCGCCTGTTCTAAGGTAGACAATTTATTTTAATTATCCTAAGAAATCTATGATATTATATTTATATAAATAAACAAAATCATACTTAATGTAACAGAAATATCTTAATTACCTAATAAAAATTCGTAAGAAAATGTCATGAAAATTGTCGATATTATTTTATTATAAAACATGATAAAATGTATTAATATATGTATTAATAAGTATTAATATGTATTAATAATATAAAAAATAAATTCACAAAAATTAAAATAAAATTATATTTAGAAATCATCAATTTATATTACTACATATACTATTATGTTTTTATTATAAAGATTCAATTATTTATTAAGGTGTTCAATATCTGCATTAGTACAATTTAAGAGGTAGGCACTCAAACTATTTTTAAATTTATATGAAATTTTAATGTCTTTAATGTTTGGTGGTAGGCAATTATAAAATTTGGGACAAGATAAGAGAAACTGGATTGGCCAAAAGCGGATCTCCTGAGTGGTATTGCAAAATTTGTTTGTTTCGATCTTCTTGTTACACGAGACCGCTGGCTTTTTTTATGTTCTCCTAACTCACTCTGGAATTTAGTGAGAGTTACCAGCACAAACATTTTTCTCACACTCAACACTCTATACTCTCAGAAAAGGTCATCGGAAGAATATGTTTGGGGTTTTTTATTGATCACCCTCAGTATAGCCTTTTGCGCTTTGTAAAGGGTGGCCAGAAGCGTTTTTGCCGCACAGCCTTAAGTTACGATGCCATATCGAGTAAACGACTCGCAGACAGCAAACTAGACACTTCTTAGCGTATTGAAATCTAAGAGCTAAGAATTATAACATGTAACGTAGTCTCTACCAAAGAATGTAAAACACATCAAATGGTTCATCGTCGTTCTCATAATTTAATTATAATAAATCACGCAATGTAATCGTTTCCGAGAGAAATAATGTTATCGTATCGTATAATTGAAACATCTCTTAAACATCCCCAGTACGGCGATTTCTTAGGGTACGCATCGGTGGCCGCGCGATGGACGTCGATAATTAAAGAGTTGCGATGGGCTTCAAGTTGGCACTCTCTGGAAAAATCCTTCCATTGTTTTGCTTGGACGCGCGAGTGAAATATATATATCAAAGGGAGAGCGAGGAAAGAGCTTAGCCCACTTGAACGTAAGCAAGAAATACTGGAGTGAAAATAAAATACAAATAAACATTTCACAATACAATAAACTAAAATATTGTAATTATTAATGATCAGGGGTTCCCACACTTATTGACCCCGCGACCCACTTTTTAAAATCACAATATTTTGCGACCCAGCGAGATTTTTTTCAGAAAAGTTAGTGTAAAAACTGTGGTTTGATGTAAAAAAATAAACAATTCACAAGTAAGTATGATAAATAAGTCTTTATTTTGTAAGAAATTGTAATGTGCGACAACATAAAAAATAGAAACTAAAAAATACGTACACATACCTATCTACCTACCTACTTTGAAAATCATAAGGCAGGTACGGCGAAATAATTCAGTGTGACGAATGAGCTTGCTTTCTATTTTTCAAAATTACAGCTTCTTCTTCAACTTTAATGCGAGATATTTTTAAGCGCAAAGAATTTGACAAATCTAGCTTGCTCGTGTACTTTGTTTTTATACTTGTCTTTATACTTGCAGAAAAACCTACTTCACTCAAATACGATGTTGTGAATGGGAGTAGAACTTTTACTACCTCAGCATAAATGTGCGGATGTGTAGCACGTAGAGATAGTCAGAATTGTGTCAAGCGTTGGCGATTGAATGTACTCTTCAAGTAGGTATCTTCTGACAAGTCAAATAACTCTTCATCGGCATTAGTTGACAGTCCAGTTTCAAGGTTGCAGGTTTTATATTCTATTACCATAGTCTATCTACCATATTATACCCTACGTTCATACTTCGTGTTCGCGACCCACCTGGAATCGGCTCGCGACCCACACTTTGGGAACCGCTGAACTAGACAGTTACAACGTTAAGGGGGAAATTCCTAAGGCCCAATGGGCCATGTAGCTGTTCCATAATCGATCTGCATGGACATAAAAAAGATAGAATGAAGCATTATGGATTGGGATTTTAATAAAAGTGTCCCATTAAAGAATAGAAATTCCAGAATAACTAGGAAAAAAAGCGAATACCGAGCGTAAGGATTTTTGTAATACAACATTATTAATAAGATTAAAAACGAATGTACCGAGTGAAGTTTGTAACATCATTACAAACGTATTATGGCCGTTACAAACTTTAAGCGGTAAATTAATTTTTAATCTTATTAATAATGTCAAACAATCGCGATGGTCTCCGATTTCATATAAAATTATTATTATAAATGGAAGAATGAACATATTCAAAATATTTCTTTAGTTGATCTATTGCAGGCCTACATTTCAAGAACTTGTGAGTAACAGTCCAACCAAAAACAGGACGAAAGACTTATAATCGAATAGAATTAAAACGACTTCGTGTACAAAAACATTATATTCTGAAACTCCTTTGAGGTTACCTTTTACCTTTTAGATTCTGCAGAGGACGCAAATTCTATAACGCACTTGCAAAATATAATATGCATGTCCACGTTTATGGGCCTAACCCAAATCATTTAAGGTTCAGCGAGCATCCAATTTAGGAGATATTTGATGCAAAATATATCAGATGAGATTGGATTGAGTGAGAAACGTTTTCGAAGACGAAACACGTCTGTTGCAAGTATTCCTGGGACCCTTACAGTTTGTAATCGTCATGATATTTTAAATGAAAAGATAGACTTTAGGGAAAGACTGATTCGTATAATCAGGAATCACGACTTTATTTTTATATCACATCTATCAAAATATTATGGACATTCGTCGACAGCAGAAATCTTTGTGAATTCTGATTTTCATCTTCACGACATAAGGAATAAAACTAATCTTTATATAAACCGACTGCGACTAAGCAAATTATGATATAGTTTTATTACCTAAAATTTGTATTATTGTAACAAGATTTTACAACAAATCAAAAGCCCTGGAAACCGCTAATTTATAAAGATTATTGTCAATAATTTGTTTTACAATGGCGTTTGAAAATTCTCTGTTTATTTCCTATGCTCATGACTTGTAAAATTTGAAACATGATACGAATATGGTAGCCGACAGTCTTTTTTTTCATCTAATTTTCATTCATGAATTTAAAAATTACGAACGCTTATTGGTGAATTTGAAAATAACATATTTTTGTCTTGATCGACTTCATCGACTTTGCGTTTCTTTTTTAATGTATTATTCTCCCTGACTATTAAGTTAAATTAGTATATTTTTATTGTTTGCATATAGGTTGAATACAATATTACAGCCGTCTATTACAACTTCGTGATATAATATTACAGCTATCAAGATAGTTATAATATTACAACTATCTATTGAGCTACTGAAAATAAAGTAAGATTAATCAAATTATATATATATATATATATATATATATATATATATATATATATATATATATATATATATATATATATATATATATATATATATATATATATATATATATATATATATATATATATATATATATATATATATATATATATATATATATATATATATATATATATATATATATATATATATATATATATATATATATATATATATGCTCAATGAAATGAAAGAAGAAACTTAAATCTTTATTTCTGGCAGAGAAGTTTATAAAAAAGATTGTATAATGTTATCAAAATAGGGTAAACCTATTTAAAATTGTATAATATTAAAAAATTGTAAAGAAACATTGTAGAAAACAGTATAATATTGTTATATTTCATAAGGTTTGTAAAGAAATCCGTTTATAGGATCATGTTTTTATTTAAAATAAAATTAGTAAAAGCTACTTAAAAAGTAGCGAAGGAAATCCCAGGTTGTATTGGGAAATGCTTATGTTTGAATGAGATATACTTACGGATGTGCACGACTTTCGACAGGTGCAATGTAAGTTTAAAGGTCCTTTTGCAGTCGACTAACGATCACTATTCATCCATATATATTTAATTTTTAATTTTTTCGCTTAATTCGTCTCATTTGAAGGCATTTTGTGTTGCATAAGGATAAGCCCTATTTATGAGATATATATATATATATATATATATATATATATATATATATATATATATATATATATATATATATATATATATATATATATATATATATATATATATATAAATATATATATATATATATATATATATATATATATATATATATATATATATATATATATATATATATATATATATATATATATATATATATATATATATATATATATATATATATATATATATATATATATATATATATATATATATATATATATATATATATATATATATATATATATATATATATATATATATATATATATATATATATATATATATATATATATATATATATATATATATATATATATATATATATATATATATATATATATATATATATATATATATATATATATATATAAATATATACAATGGCAATATATAGACAACCTATCTATATCTTCCTGTAATCGATCTTTTCAAATAATATCTTTGGCTATCGCCCATGTGACCATAATAAAATCTTGCTTTCTTCAACGATAATAAATGAATTCAGCGTGTCCAAATACCCGTATGAAGAATAGTCACTTCTGCTCTTTCAATCATGAGATTTGTTCAGAAATTGATGTGTCTATTCCCTCGTCGGTGTCTTTATCGCGGCGGGCGCGCGAGTTTACGTTAATTTACCGCCATTTGTCAATGTCCAGCGTTGACGACGTAGCTATCACCGCGGACATCAAATCTGCAATTTTCGACGGGACATTTACGACTTTCCCCAGAGAAAAATGTCCGTCACATCACTCACCGCGTCAGTCACTCATGAGGAATAACGACGCGAGACCGCACTTTGGTGGTGTCATGAAAACTCTATACCGGATACCGGTCGCGATGACTGGAACATCGATCGATGAAGCGCGCGCTACGTTTGCCCGGAACCGGAAAACAATTACTTCGAAGTATTTCAAATTAAAATTAGCTTCACTTGCAAGACGATTGCATGCGAAACGAATAGGATCACAGATAATATAAATCAAGGCAATAGCATCTTCTATTTACAACAGAAACTGAAAATAATGCTCATATTCACTCTCACTATAACAGCGGTAGCTCCTTTTATGCGCACCCCGAATACGACTAGCTGTCATTCCTACGTGGTCCTTCTGAGTGTTTTCTGTTTCCAGGTGATTTTGTTTATACTTTCTGTGATAATGTTTTTGATTGAAATGATGAATGATTGGTTTTTGCTCAACTCGTTTTATTTTAGTTCAACTCTTGTTTCAAATAACGACTTGTAATAAACCCTAGTTACATAATGTTGACTAAAAACCCCATTTATAGCATTGAGGATTTCGACAATATCAATTTTTCGCAGCTCTTTTGACCTACTTGACTATTATTATTCCTTATTCTTTCTAATATTGACTATTTTATAATTGCGTTTTTTTTCTTCTAATTATTGGCTATTGACTATAATTATGATTACTGATTTGTTTATATTTGTGTTTTTTCTTTAAAATATCTTCCCGTATGATAATTTGTGAAATTATCCATTATTTGTTTGATTATTTAGTAATATTGTACACATGAAAATTTTACGAAATTATGTAAGAATTTTGATTGAAAATATTGGAAAATATTGTTTCCTCTATATAACCTAGAAAATCTGCGCTTGGATGTTCAACGTTCATACCTTGCAATACTGACGCTCATATCTTATACCTTAATAGGTATTTATTTAAATATTATACTTGTTATTTTTATTAGTTTTGACATAACCAAGTGTAGGAATTCTTATCAACTGGTTTGAAACAAAAAAAAAAAAAAAATGAACCATATTTAAGAGGCCGTGGCGGCCAAAAGCTATATGAAGCATAATTTTGTGGCCTGGTTGTGAGAACACGAAAAAGAGTTTAAATACAATTATGCCGGATTTTAAAAACCCGGTCCTTATGCTATCATTTCGCCAAAACGAAATTGGTAAATTATTTCCATATTAATTGTATATAATTTTTATTCTGTTACTGTTTTCCAAAAAAATAAAAACCAGCGAGATTTTTCTTCAGTTTTGGAAAAACCTAAAGATGATTCTCAATATTAAAAAATACTATTTACACCAGCGTATACCAAGACGGTTTTTTGGAACTGCCATACAAAAAATATAAGAAAAAAATGTTTCAAATTACGTAATTTCCAGAAATGTTATGGCCAAACAATATTTTTTTTCTATTTATTAAAGATACTTTTGAGTGATATAAAAAATAACACAGTGATCTTAAGTTATTTTATTATTGTAATCTAATTTTTACTTTATAAAAAACTATTCATTTAGCAATTTATTATAATATAATTGAAAAGCCAAATCAACTATAGTAGACGACGCGCGAAGCCGAAATCGTCATTCGTAATTGGCCACTGCCAACGGTGGGACGTATTCCATTGTCGCCGCGATATACCTATACATCTTTATGTATATATCGAAAGCGCGCGGGAGCGTGGTATTTCAATAATACCTAAATTTTTAGTCGCGTAAACTCGGAAGGGATCCTTAATTAGATTAAATAACTAATTTATATCAGAAACTCATCCATATATACAATACTTTTGATGTGTATAATTCCAATACGACATGGAATAATGAGTTGAACTTGGATATTATTACTTATCTACACAAGCACAATTTTTACTTTCAATCATATATTTTTACTTTTACTCTACACGTTAATAATTATTATTAAAGTAATAGAATTTCTACAAATTGTAATTGTTTTAATTTTTATTTTATTTTTTTTATACAATAATTATTTAGTAATTTGATTAGATACATCTAAACAATATGTAGCCTTCGAACAGGCCCTGGCCTAGTTAGGCGACTTTTATTCATTACCCTATCTCCTCAAGAATCAGTTTTTTACTAACGTCTCATATATATATATATATATATATATATATATATATATATATATATATATATATATATATATATATATATATATATATATATATATATATATATATATATATATATATATATATATATATATATATATATATATATATATATATATATATATATATATATATATATATGTATATATGTATATATATATATATATATATATATATATATATATAAAATAAAATGAGTAAAAGCTACTTAAAAAGTAGCGAAGGAAATCCCAGCTTGTATTGGGAAATGCTTATGTTTGAATGAGATATACTTACGGATGTGCACGACTTTCGACGGTGCAATGTAAGTTTAAAGGTCCTTTTGCAGTCGACTAACGATCACTATTCATCCATATATCTCATAAATAGGGCTTATCCTTATGCAACACAAAATGCCTTCAATTGAGACGAATTAAGCGAAAATTTTTCGAAAATTTTTCGCTGTCGGGTAGCCGATGGTCATTTCAAGAGCAGTCGGCGTAAGGTCCGCAACCACCCCCGCTCTATAGGAAACAGTACTGCTTCCAGACTCCCCCGACTGTTAGTCAGAGTGCACAGTCGATTGGCTTACGCCGCACGGTGCGCAGACCGTCTAGGAGCGCCAGAAGGTTGATTCCCAGAGGAAACTAACCATGAGGCCAGAGTCCTACCCAGGCTCGCACTTCATGCGTGGAGGCCGTCGGATAGGTGTTGACCCGTGAGTGTGACCAACCCTGAACAGAATGGGTCTTCGTGGCCAAATCAGCAAGGGCCCATTAACTCCCGATGCACATGAGGCACATGAGGTGCAGAGGAGTTTCCTCGGCCTCTTGGCAGAACCTGCACATTTTTGTGTCTCGGAGCTTGAGGTTGTATCGAAGACTAGATAAGTAAGCCCTGCATTTAATGCAGTTGAGAAATCTTTCCGTTATAAGGATCAGTATGTATACTTTCTTACGTGCAAGAAGTCACTTGTATGGTTTACTGAAGTTTAAATAAATTAACAAATGACTGCAATAACAATAAGTTCATTTAATGCTTAAATCACTGTTCCCTCGATCTCGTTACAGTTGAATTCCTAGTGAGGTGAGATAATCCCGGAGCATTGATAATATATGGCCTTAGATTGCTCAACGTCATAGTATATACTCGTAATTGCAACCCTTCTGCGCCAGCGACATGCAGGTTGCGTTGAAGCCTGTACGGCGAAACTAATAGTAATTATTTATCCATCTGTGAGGGACCACCCCTCACAAGACTCCAAATTATTCGATGTGAGGTGGTGGTGTCAACTTACGAGTCATCTCCGTATTTAAAGGCGGTTTTGATGAAGAAGAAGATATTTATTGATTGAGTCGATTGAATATTGCCAGGTATAACGCTTGCCGAATTAACGAGTGCCCGGATTACTTTATCGAGACGCGAGGGTTGCGCGACGGCGGTTATGTAGGAGAGTGGATGAGGATTGTATGTGTGCACCTAGTATCTTGTACTGGGCACGGCTCGAGTCTGTGGGATTACAGACTGATGCTTCGAGGCTCAGGGAAAATGAGGAAAGGAAACCAAGGAGCCGGATCCTTTGAGCGACCTCGTAGAGGGGTACCGGATATGCCGCCGCAACCTTGGAGGAAGGTGATCAATCGGGGACTGATAATTTGGTTGCTTTTTGGCCGGTTTATATAGGCCGTGCAATGATGCAATTTGAAATATTCTGAGTAAAAGTATTGTTTCATCGTGCTGATTCATAGCTGCACGAGTCAAAATGATAGCTGCATTGTGTCAGTGGATTTCACTGGAAATCGATGAATTTGTTGATCGTATGTAGTGGACTTAAGGTCCGTTACACATCTAAAATAACATTGATAATGAATGTTTTTTTTTATAAAGTACTAATTTATTATAAAAATAACGATACTATAATATTCAATTATTAATGCTATTTATCGTATTTATATATTGGCTGATTAAATCATAGAAATAATACGGAGAGATAGAATGCCTTCTATTAGTCTACCTGAACTTTAAAGTGCCAAATTATTACATATTGTAACCAGTATACCTATTTAAAAATTGACATCTTTATGTAAATAATATTGAAATGATAAGAGCTATGCTTTAAAATTCGTTTGTTATTAAAATCATATTTTATTTCGAGATAGCAGACCATATAGGCGTGTTTATAGCGCCATCTATAGTGCACCGCCATTCTGCCTCACCACGAATGCGGCCATATTAAACATAAGAGAAGATTTATGAATCTACACTTTGCGTTTTGTAGTAAAATCCTAGCTGCCAAACCGAAGTACTGCGTTAAGCAATTTAATACGCAATTTAATCAACACCCAGAAGAACAACGCTTATTACGGCATTGACTTTCTGCAACTTATATTCAGAGATAGTGATTAGGTAAAAGTAACGAATAATGGCATAAATAAAATAAAAATTAGTTTATTTCCTTATAATCTCTCCCTCTCTCTCACGTTGACCAACTGCAAGCACGTATTACGCCTTACCCGTGAATAGCTTTTTGAAGTTTTCCTCTTTATAAGAGTTTCTCTGGAGGCGAGGATTTAATATAGCACACGATCGGACCCGTTTGAGGATTATCCCGTTTTCTTTTAGAAGGAAAACTTTTCAAATAATATTTTATGCAAGATCAATGTGATTACAGCTTATAAAGGTTCTTTACCTCTATGACGGGCTTTTAGGAATACAGATTCAAAATTCATCACATGTATTATTATTACGTAGGTAGCTCTGAATTTGCCGCTCTATAAAGGAAGAAAATGACCAAAAATACGTGTGAAAAATATATCGTCTCTATTGAGGTCTCACTATATTTGAGAGCTCGATAGCGACGAGGTCTCACTATATTGGAGAGCTCGATAGCGACGAGGTCTACCTATATTTGAGAACTCGATAGCGACGAGATCTTACTATATTTGAGAGCTCGATAGTGACGAGGTCTCGCTATATTTGAGAGCTCGATAGCGACGAGGTCTCATTATATTTGAGAGCTCGATAGCGACTAGGTCTCACTCGTTTTTTTAGTTGTTTATGTAAGTTTGTAAATGTAATGTTTGTAATGTTGTAAATGCATGTTTCTGAATGGGAATAATAGACAAAATTTTACCAAAAAAAAAACGATCATTTTTTTTTATAAGTGCAGCAGCCATATCATGGTGATACTTAAAACGGTCTATCATAATTGAATGCGTATACAAAATTTTACGTATGTGCTTTTGACCGTTGAGGAGTTCTATCGTTGGAAGCCAACCCTGTGTGCCGCAGTCCTTGGTGAAACTTAAAACGGGCTGTCGTAATTGAATACATATACAAAATTTGGTGTCTGTGCTGTTGAACATTGAGGAGTTCCCTCGTCGGGAGCCAACCTTGGATGCAGTAGCCATGTAATGCAAAACAAGAGCATATTCTGAAACTCCACAGATATTGTCTTAACCCCGAAAACTGTAAATGTATTAATCTCAATAAAGTTGACAACATTAAATATCTTGGTATATTAATTGATTACCGGCTACAATGGAGCACCCACATAATGGAGCTGTCGGCAAAAGTTAGGAAACTCACGTATATTTTCAAAGACCTTAGAGGCATTCTGGACCAAAGGACACTTAAGATAGTATACCATGCCCTATGCCAATCTATCCTAACCTATGGGATCATAGGGTAGGGAGATGCAGCGAAAATTCATATGGAGCCCTTGATTAGAGCTCAAAAGGTAATACTTAAAATTATAAGGAGAAAGCCTTGGAGATACTCTTCAGATGATCTCTACAGAGAATATAACGTGCTAGATGTACCACAACTATACGTGAAAACGGCGCTCTGTGACTATCAAACTAATTTAGAGACCGCAATAAGAACCCAGCAAACAATCTGCACGCGGCAATCCCGAACTGTACATTTTGACGTCCCTCGAATGCAGACCACTTTTGGGCAGAGGCATTTTGTATACATAGCCCCCAGGATCTTTAATATGCTAGATGAAGATTTAAAAATGTATGTGC
This sequence comes from Micropterix aruncella, assembly GCA_944548615.1. Classification (NCBI taxonomy): domain Eukaryota; kingdom Metazoa; phylum Arthropoda; class Insecta; order Lepidoptera; family Micropterigidae; genus Micropterix; species Micropterix aruncella. The sequence continues at coordinate 1,931,592 of OX155951.1, forward strand.
CGAAGTCTTCTTCTTCTTTTAAAGCCAAAATTGATTCCTGGCTAAAATATGACGCCCGGCAAAATATCCACAAATTAATATACCGAGACAATTATCCCTGACATTTCTTATTATTATTATTATTTTCTTTGACTTTTTTTATTTTTATTTATTACTATTACTTATTCATAAATTTTGGTGACTATTGTTTGATATCATTTGACATTTTATTTTATTTTTATTTTATTAACACGCTTATTTATTTTTGTGTTTTATTTCCTATTGTGATCATTAGTTAGTGATTATTAGTTATAATTTGTAATGGTGACGGGAATATATATATTTCTTTTCCTTTTTATTTTTTTTATTCATTGCCGAATATATGTGATATAAAAACTAGAGAGCTAGCTGCCCTGGAACAAGTCCTGGCACTTAGTTGGGCAGCAGCAGTACTTAAATGCTAATGCTCATATCGGCCGTGTTTAATTTTAATTTTAATTTTAATTATATGTATTTTTTCATTGATATGATTATTAGTGATACTTGTGCACTTGTAAATGAATTGTTAAATTAAATAAATAAAATAAATAAATGATAAAACTTAGAACGGGCTATGATAACTGAATGGGTATAAAAAATTGGGGTCTGTGGTGTTGACCGTTGAGGAGTTCCTTCGTCGGGAGTCAACCCAGGGTGTAGAATCAGGTCATGCTTCCCATAAAAATAAATTAATTGTTATCGGAATTTAGCCAACATGTCAATTTTCAATTTCATATGATAATATTTGAGGAGGTCCCTCAATTCCTCATGGATTCCATCATCAGAACAGGATTGTGATAAAAATGGGACCAATCTGTAAGTATATTCTTTCGAAAAAAAAAATAATTTTCCAAATCGGTTAATAAATAGCAGAGTTCTGAGATACCAAACATTTAAAAGAAAGAAAAAAGATACACCCGAATTGATTACCTCCTCCTTTTTTTGAGGTCGGTTAAAAAAAACTATAAAAACTAGTTTACTGTACTAACGTTTAGTTATCGAAGAGTGAAGTTGATTGCGAGGAATAACTAATAAACACGTAAGAGGTATTACCGGACAAAATCATCTACATGCCTACGACATGCCACTGCATTGATAATTCTGTAGGTGTTTCTCTAATACCGTGAGTTATCGATGATCAGAGCCCCACTTTGTAACGTGTTGTTTCCTCGGCGTAGTACATGCAGTAAGATAAACACATTGTTTAATATTTAGACCATTTAATTGTCCCAAAAAGAAGTTAATAGAAGAGATGAGTTAATAGATTTATACGAAAGTAAAATAGAGTCACTCGGAATATCCGATCATGAGGCCATATCCATGAAAATTTTCAATGAAGGTAAAAAAATATTTAAAAAAAATGTTTTCTAAAAACGCGGAAAAGGATTTTTCCTAATAAATCTCAGTTGGATTTTAATGAACATTTATCAAAATTAGATTGGAATGGAATTTTCAATCAGAACACTGACAAATCTAACTGGTTTTCTAGTTTTTTGAAAACTATAAAAGATGTTTTTGATAATACTTTCAAACATAAAAATGTGAATTTAAAATCAAATTTAAAACTGAAATGGATAACGAAGGGTATTAAAGTGTCATGTAAAAATAAACGAAATTTATATTTTTTATTAAGAAAAAATAAACGAGATCAGAATGCAAGAGACCACTGCAAACAATATAAAAATAGACTAAAAAAAGTCATAAAGCAGGCACGGAGAATGGCAACAAAAAAATATATCGATGAACAAAAAAATAAAAGTAAAGCAATTTGGAATATTGTAAACACAACACAAAAAGAAACAACAAACCAAAAGTCAATTTCGAAATATACACGGAGGACAAAATTACAATAAATAATCCTGAACATGTAGCAAATGAATTTAATAAATATTTTGTAAATTATCCAACGAAAATAAACAAGGCTCAATGTAACAATAATGAATTTCGTTTCTACTTATCAAATGCAAGACAAAATCCAAATTCAATATTTATGAAACCCGTCTTTAGTAGGGAAATAGAAAATATAGTAAAAAAATTGAACAATAGTCATTCTGCAGGGACGGATGAAATTCCAATGTTTGTTGTAAATAGGGCAATAGATTATATTAAAAACCCCTTAACGCAGGCTATAAATGCCTCTATAGAAAGTGGTGTTTTTCCCGAAGAGTTAAAATTATCAAAAGTGATTCCACTCTATAAAGCAGGCGCAAGAACTGAAACTGGAAATTTTAGACCAATTGCAATTTTGTCTTCTTTCTCAAAAATCATAGAGACTATAATTAAAAATAGATTAATTGCGTTTTTTGATGCAAACAATATTCTTAGTGAAAGACAATTTGGATATAGACGAAACAAGTCCACTACTAAAGCTATCGAGGATTTCATATCTTATATAAATGACAAACTAATGGACAAGTACTACACCTTAGGTATTTTTTGCGATTTGAGTAAGGCATTTGATTGCGTTAGGCATGATATTTTACTAAACAAACTAAATCATTATGGAGTCAGGGGAGACTGCTTAAAATGGTTTGATTCATATTTAACAAATAGGACACAAATCGTGGAAATTACACAATGTCAAAATCAAAACATTACAAAACACTGTTCGATCCCTTTAACTAATAAACTTGGAGTCCCGCAGGGTTCCATTTTGGGCCCTATTCTATTTTTAGTATATGTAAATGATTTACCAATGTATTTCAACGATATAAATGTAACTATGTTTGCTGATGACACTAGTTTAATTGTTGCCGGTAAAGATATGGACGAATTATTGATAACGTTAAAATTAATCTATTCAAACTAAATAGTTGGTTTGAGAGCAACAACCTCACACTAAATGCGTCTAAAAGTAACTTCATACATTTTACAAATCATCGAAATCGAAATAAAGGTTCGCCAATAATACTTTCAATAAATAACACTGCCATTCCTCAAACTCATTGTACTAGATTTTTAGGTGTTCATGTCGACGAACTTTTAAAATGGAACTTTCACTGTGAAAACCTCGAAAGTAGGTTAAGTCGGGCATGTTATGCTTTAAGTATTGTAAGAAGGTCGTTGGATGAATTGCAAACAAGAAATGTTTATTTCAGCTATATTGAAGCTATCCTAAGTTATGCCATTACGATCTGGGGAAATTGTTATGCTTGTCATAGGGAACCCATATTTATACTCCAAAAGAGAGCAGTGCGAATAATTGCAAAGGTGAAAAGGGAAGAGTCGTGTCGACCCATTTTTAAAAGGCTAAGAATCCTCACCTTAACCTCACTCTATCTCTTTAAGTTACTAACTGAGTTTTTTAAAAATAAAGAAACACATTATAAAAAGTTTTCAGATACACATACTAAAAATACGAGAAATAAATTAAACATTTTTATACCATGTATTAAACTAAACACAGCAAGGCAAGACACAAAATACTCAGGGCCATATTACTTTAACAGGCTACCAGAAAGTTTAAAAACTATTCAAGTGGAAAGCTTATTCAAAAAGTTACTTAAAGAATTCTTATTAGACAAAGCTTTTTACTCGATCGATGAGTTTGTTAATTTTAAATAATTTTTCAAATTTTTTGGTAATTTTTTTGACAATTTTAAGTAGTATTTTTTAATTATTCTGACTTTTTCTGATTTTAATTTCTTGATTATTTTTATCAATTATTTTAATTTGTGGTTTTAGTAAATAAATCTTAAAAATGATTTGGATGCCCTAAAAGCAATAAAGAAGTAACTGTATGTACGTGGTGATAAATTTAAATATTGTAAAAACGAACTAATATACTGTATTAATTACTGAACTAATATACTAAAAGCAATAAAGAAGTAACTGTATGTACGTGGTGATAAATTTAAATATTGTAAAAACGAACTAATATACTGTAATTTAAATGTACCTAAATATTAAGTTTCTACAATCTGTTAAGATTTTTTGGAAATAAATTGAAATTGAAAAAAAAATTGAAAAAAATTGATGGCTTACCAGTAATTGTACGTGCTTATATATCGGTAAAATTGCTATTGGTGGGGTAATTTTCGTGTGAATTAATAGTGCGATCGTGAAAGACGCTCTTTTTCAATACAACGCTAAATTGCTGTGTGCGAAAAACTAGTTTAAAAATGATTTTTTTATTTCTTTGAATAGTATAATTTATAAGGCAATTCGACAGTTGTGCCTGTTAAATTATATCAATTGAATCTCGGAATTAGAAATACTTATTCATTTAAATGTTACATGGTTCATCATCATGAGTCCCTACAATTAAAAAAAAAATCAATTGGAACCCTTGGGACATGGGCAGAACCATCCGGAGCGTTATTTTACACCAATAATATTTAAAAAACTCATATTCAATTTTTTGGCGCATACGAGGTCTCACATTTAGATCGACGATAAATTAATAATTATTGTAAATATTATGATATAATAAATATTCTAATATATATGTATAGATTCGTTTTATTTGCAGTTTTGCCATTTTATTAGGTTTACTTAATACACCTGGTCTAAAACGTAATGATTTGAAGGCGTTTTTATAGCCCCTTCGGAGTTAATTTCCTGCCCAATTAAAAAATTATCCAAATTCCGATAAAAGGGAAGTCTACTAGAATAAAGAGTCGCAATTAATGCAACTCTGTGACTGTTCGATATAGAGTCTTTGGTCGTGCATTGCCGTGCGGAAGCGGTGGCGAAGAGCGACTGACTAGGCTCGGCTGTTTAACCACGCGCTTCTCTATTGTTGCTTGCAGTACACATTCCAGTTAGCTCTTGTAGTTGTACCTGTAATGGATGGAACACCGGCACATAATGTCATAATGGAAATAACGCGAATTTTCTACTTTCCGAAAATACTCCACCATAATAAACGACACATAGAGAAATATGGAATTGATTTTAAAGTTCATTATTGATCTAATATAATTTATGCACTGACACACTCATAAATAGTAACCACAGTACTATATATAGTAACCAATAATATACATAGTAATATAAATCTAAATAAGATATATTTAGATAATGTATTAGGTAAAACTAAATAGGACTAAACTAAAAAAAAATAAGATATATTCAACGTTTAACAAATTTCATTTTGTAGTTATATTTACAAACAGTTTTATAACAGTGTAGCGCAAAATTAATGCTCTGATTTACCTACTAAATATACATAACTTCGCTCGTAATCTAAAAAAAACGGGTGGGTCACCCTAAGACTGTCCCGCCAAGTAGACAAGGCGAGGTGGTATGAAATATATTGATGTTGAGCCCCCTGAGACGATTAAGTCCATTTTCAGATTGAAGTATGTATCTGTGTCTGTGTGTATTCCTCCACGATAGCGTGAGCTAAAATTTGGCATGCAGTCATAGCAAGAGTCGAAAAGATTGTGGTTGAGATCGGTCCACCAGGGGCCGCTTGCAAGAATTCTTGCATTGTCTTTTTTTATTTTTTTACATTTTTAGTATCTATTATATGCGATCATAAAATCCTAACGCCACAACTACAAAAAAACTTAAATAGCGAAAGAGATCTTCAAGCGTCTAGGCACTATTCAATAAATACCTTCCTTCCGAGAGACTTTCTTGGACGGCGAGACTACCTACAGCTCTGTCGATTAAGAGATAATTAATTTCCTCATTTCGCTTCTTGGGCGCTCCTTTTTCAATTCCTTTTTTTCCTTTTTTATTACAGTTCCTCCGTCCAAGGCGAGACGTCTGTCTCGACAGCGAACCGGCAACGAAGAATTAGGTATCAGGAATAATAAATATAAAAATACATTCTGACAAGCTGTAGACGTAAGTATCTTTGTACGTCTTTGCGGTGAAGAATTTGAAAGAGTGTGAGAGTGGAAGAAAGTTAGCGCTGACGATTATATAAAAAAAGCCCACTTTCATCGAAGCAGCTCGGAGAAGCGAAAGCTTCCAATTCGGACTTTCTTCCTTCGAGGATCAATATCCGACCATCCTTAGAAGAATCGGTCTGTTTGTACCCGGCAATTACTGCCGTGCTAGAACTCAGGTATTGTTCGCGTTACCAAGAGCTAAAACTAACATCGTTCCACTCTGCTTGACGGTGCGGACGCTTCGTACCCTAAATGCACATGTTCGGCTGAGCCAGAGTTGGATATTTGGACGGTGAACTTAGCACAACTAAAAAGTATCTACTGTAATGGCATTTCTTAACAATAAGGTAATTAGGTAAATATGTACTGTGCAGTATAAAAGTTGTTAACAAGTAGTTCCTAGTATAATAAGAAAGGTTCGGTAATCATTGGATATATGTAAGTATAATCGTTATATATTACGCTCTAGCGTATTGCTCTGTCTCATTTGCTATAGTCTAGAATAATAGTCTATATAGTAGAATAATAATAATGATAGTAATAGTAATAGTGTAGAATAATAATAATATTATTAATATTATAAATAAGATAAAAAACGAATTTACCGCGTGAATTTTGAAGCACCCGACGTTTCGGCGACGTTGCAATCGCCGTTGTCCAGGGTAGACTGAAAGAGCTGTCAATCCGTTGTTACGCGGGTAGGCCGCATACCGCTGCCGTCAGTGCGTAAATTATAACGGTGGGGGGGGGGGGGGCTCGACGAGCGCGAATTTCGAAAGTCGGTGGTGCTTACAACACTCACTGTCTCACGTCCTTGCGTTCGGCTTTTGGCGGTGGGAACATTTTAAGAAGAGGGTTCCACGTAGAAGAGAGTTTGTAACCGTCGTCTCTATTGTAGTTCGTGGTTCTTCTTATTTCAATGGCTTCCCGGATCATGAAAGGAAAGTAGAATTGTTCTTTGGATAGCACAATGGGTTTTTGAAACTGCATCCAATGGTTACTTCCGCTATCCAATATATGTTCGCAGATCGCTGATTTTTCTCGCTGAACGTTTTTAACAGCTTTGATGTGTTCTATCAATCGGAGTTGCTATGGGCCGTTTTGTTTGCCCATTGTAGGCATTCGACTATAAAGTCGAATGCCTACGTTGGATGTCTACGTTTTGTATAAACACACCCGTGATTTGCAGTAGTATTACATCCTTTACAGGCCTCAAGCAAGGTTGAAGGTATTCTGATGTTGATTCCAGATGAAGATATCCGCCGTAACTACCCATTTTGTGGTTGGATCGGTGGTCTGCTAGTAGCCCGGTACTGTTTACCAGTCCATACAGATCACTTACTCAAGTTAAACAGATCGCTGGGTTCGAGAAAGGCTCATCCCAGTAAACTGTGTATTTTGCGGGGAGGCCTGGACACCGACCAACGATATGTATGTTGTCTTCAGGTTCTTCGCCACATATTCGGCAGTCCTTGTTTTCGGTCAAGCCAAGGATGAATAGATGTGCTTCAAGGGTCGTGTGTGCGGTAAGGAGACCGGAGAGTCAGAGCGATTATTATCGTTAAAACTTTCTGAGTGACGTCGCCTGTTGTAGTTGAGATCTCTAAGCCTAACTACGCCAGCAGCCCGTAAGAATCCAGCGGGCTTCTACCAGATTTGGACGGATTTCGCCATCCTCCAGTCTGGTCCCAGATTTGAGGTCGCTTGCGCGGTGTTTACCTGACGTTGACGGTTTTTCATATATCGAATTTATCGTGAATCCGCGGCGTCCTTTGTCCGTAAAGCTGACTCGTGATCGGGTGGACAACGGATCGTTTCTAAGAATGTGTGACGCCAGGCCAACAGCTACCACGCGATTCTTAGGAAACGTACGTGTCCAGACTTCTCTAGTTACTGTGAAGGAACATTACTTGTTTCAGTTGCACAGCGTAATTAGTGCACATAAACAACGAGATTGTTAAAGTTTCGCCTATTTCTCGCGTGGAAATAAACGCCGGAGACGGGCGGAACTTTTACGCCCGAGCGAATAACCAGTAGCGAAATACCTGGGGATTAATTATTCTAACCAAGTTCTTCGCTTGGTACTGCGCGCATATTTGCTTTGGGCGAAATTACCCGCCGCAAAATGGGAGTCGTAATTTTATGCGTATTATTTCGCTCCTGAGCCTATTTTCCGAGGAGTAATTTATGTCGGAAGATATTAAGATTTATTTTTGAATCTTGACGATCGCTTCGAGAGAGTTGGAGAGGTTTGCTCCGAGTCTCTTTCTATATTATTTTAATACAACGAAAGACGAAAATATGACTTCACCAATTTCTGACGCTATGAATTTGCCTGCTTTAATTTATTATTTTATATCAGCAACGAACGCATTATCTTGAACCGAGCTATCTTATAAGTAGGTTCAAACCTCTATCTTTTCGCGGGCATCCTCTGACATCTGAAGGCAAACTACTGCTTTCGATCCCTGGTCACAGTAGTGATTTCTTCTCTCACTCCTTCTCCGTACGTGGAGCCCATCTCTGGAATGCTTTACCCGCACGTATAAGGATAGCACCGAATTTTTGGCTTCAAAATCGGGCTTAAGAGCCCTATCACATATTTTTTCCAGAAAGGCAAGAAAAGTGGATTTTTGGCGTTCTAATTCCAAGAAATGAAGAGATTTCTACAAACTTTAATTACTGAATTACCTGGACCATTTCTTGATGTTGACCATAGCGGCCTTTAATTTTAGATATAACGAATATTATTTACTTATTCAGCCCATTTTCCGAAAGTCGTTATTCGTAAAACGCTCGGAAGGCAAACTTTGAGCTCCTTAATACAGTAATATCACTACAACGAAAACCGTATACTATTTTTTTTTATGTCCGTCATGTATTCTTGATGTACACTACGGCTTTATTTTTTCGTTTTTTGACCACATATCCAAGGTATACATTACTTACAATTACACAAAATTAAAAAAAAATCTTCCTGTATCATTCTAATTTTCTCAGAAATAAAATAAGATTCTTATATAATACTTATACTATATTAAAGTTCACTCTTTTAGCAATACGACATAATATAAATTATTGTCATTAGAAAGGAGAAAACACTGCAAAAAACAATTAGAAATTGTGTATATATTTGCTTGCGCAAGAGAAGAGCGCTCAGTGCCGCGGTTTTCTCCCAGGGTTGAATAGTTATTTATTTATTTATTTATTTATTTATCCTATCTTTTATAGTTACATCCAAAAAAAAAATGCGTTCATTTTTTCAACTCATTTTAAAAGAATACCTACGCTATTTTGTAATAAGGCTCTTAAAGAACAGTTGAACCCACGCTCATAACTCCTTCCCTATTTTCCTTTCCTCTTGCGTGCCCTGCGTCGTTTTAATTTTATTATTTTTTTTATTAAATTTATTGTTTTTTCTTTCTGCTGAATTTATATGTTTGAATTGCCTTTACACATTTAATTTTTTTAATTTTATCTTATTTTTATCGCACAACATATAGTTTCATTAGGTTAAGGTTAGCTGTAAGATATTGACTTTATTCAATAAGCTCGCCTTTTCTATTAATCAAATAAAGATTTTGACTTTCGCTTCGAGAGAGTTTGAGAGGTTTGCTCCGAGTCTTTTTCTGTTTTATTTTAATAAAACGGAAGACGAAAATATCACTTTACCAATTTCTTATACTACCAATACTTTATTTTAATATTTTGTAGACAGTTTATATCTTCCACATCTGCAATAAGTACATGAATCGATTTTATTGGAGGTTCGATATCTGCTCTAACCTCCCGTAGGCGGGACCGGCTTCTGCGGCCAAAACTCTTGTTAGCCATTCTTGAATTTAATTTTTAGCTTCTCGTTTGTTGTCAGTTCTATAATCTGCCCTAGACCACCTTAAAGTCCCCTAATTTTCTTTAAGTCTTCTATCACCACCCTTAAAGCATCCAGCGCCCACAAAGGGGCGTAATCGCCCACTTTGAGAAAGGATGTCCTAGAGGGAGGCTCTACCCTGGATTACCGTGATGTTAACTAGCACTATCTTTTGACAATTACTTCTACTATGCAGACTATTTTGATATTATTTTCATATTTAACCATATAACCTTCACTTTGAACCTTCGCATTATATGATGATACTTTAACGTAGCCTTGAGCAATGTAGCAAAGATATATTGACTTGACCTTGAAACCCATCATATTCCTTATAAAAGAGATTATAAATAGAATTATTGCGTGAAGTTTGTAGCACCCGATATTTCTGCGATTTTTCAACAGCCATTGTCCTAGAGCACTGATTCTCAAACTTACGTCGCCAACCACCCAATTGAAAACAAATCTAGAGCCCCCCATTTTTTTAAACCATCTGTAGCGCATCTTAAGTACAGCTATTGCAAATATTATTTTTAAACAATGCTTTAGGATAAATAGAATATGGCCCATGAAATTACTTGGAATTACTACAATCAAACAAAGAAGACAAAGAGGGGACCTGATTGAGACATATAAAATTCTAACACATTATTAAGATGTGTTACTGAAGAATATTTACTAATTCAACGTCAACACAAATCTTCGAGGTCACAACAAAAAACTCAACGGTACAAAATTTAAATCTAATCCTCTTAAGAACGTTCTACCAAATAGAGTGGTGGACATGTGGAATAAACTACCATTTGAAGTGATTGGTGCAAGCTCTGTCAATCAATTTAAGACAGACTCCATTTGTACCTAAAAACTTGGTAATATTGTTTAGCCTTATAAGATCTGATCTGGACTACAATAATACCTTCTTTATTCTTACGAGTAACCTTTTATGTTTTGATTAGAAGATTGAATTGAATTGAATTGATTGAATAGAAGAATTTGATCATTAATGAAGAATTCAATCATATCACGGCCAAATGTAAATTTAATACAACTGTCTATACAACTATGTATACGTTTTTAGGACTATAAATTATTTGATTTGATTTGATTTGATTTGACTTAGGTATCAGGTAAGTTGGCTGTCCAGAAAAAATAATAATAATAATAATATTGTAATTGTAATTTCTGAGTTCAAAGTATATTACTTCAATAAGAGCAATTAAAACCTATACTTAACCATACATACTTGACAACGGCGGTTGCAACATCGCCGAAACGTTGGGTGCTACAAAATTCAGGCGGCAAATCCGTTTATAATCTTGTTTATAATGTCACATAATTGCGATAGTCTTCGATTTCATCTTAATCTTATTTTATCGCCATTCTCGCAAAATATAGCCTAAAGAAATTGGCCTCCTCTCAGCCAAACGACATCTTATTAGAAGGAATTGCTATACCGCAAGTGATTTCAGCTCGTAATCTCGACTTATTCGTTGACCAGCATAACATATTCAAAGATCACCTTAGCAGAAAGATACCATTATATTTCCCGGCTAAGGATGCTCCATCGTGTATGAAAATCGAACAGCCAAGAGGGCCGAATTATTCTAATGGGCTCACTATTTTTTATATTCGACCTCAGCTGTCGTGTCTGTGATCCGTGCTTCCGAAAACTGCACGGCTACCGAACCCAGAGGTTTCAGATCGCTTGTGCGAGATTCTGCTACACCAAGACACCACGTATCCCATTTCCTAACTGAACTCTCCTTGTCGAATATGTCTCGTAGCCGGCAGCCACACACACGGCTAAACTTCTGCTGCGTTTGAATTTTTGGTGGTTCGAGACGAAGTCCACATTTAAAAAAATAGGTTGTCAAACAGACTACGAATCTGAGGCTTTCTTTGAGATTTCTTCTGGTTTTCGTCATTTTGTTGTTATTTCATATCAATTATCATTTTACTGGGGTACGTTGAAAACTAGTGTCTGGGCTGATATAGCTGTCTCACGGACAGACTTTCTATAGTCTATTGCTTGCATCTGCATAAATATTGTAACGGCCCTTAAGTATCGTTACATGTAATCAACAAATGCATTGATTTCCAGTGAAATACACTGACACAATTCAGCTATTATTCTACCCTGTGAAGCGATGAATTAGCACGATGAAACAATACTTTTACTCGGAATATTTTGGATTGCATCATTTCTCGGCCTATATAAACGAACGAGAAAGCAACCGAAGTATCATTTCTCGAGTGATCACGTCCCCCAAGACTGCGACGGCATACCTCGGTACCCCGGCTTCTTGGTTACCTTTTCCTTCCTTTCCTTATCGAGGCGAGACGCATCAGTCTGCATTCCCGCAGACTCGAGCCGTGCCCAGTACGAGATACTAGGAGCACAAGTACAATACTTCTCCATACACCCTCGTAGCTTCAGGCAGATAGCCAATACATTCGCCAATACGCGTCAATATATCCCATTCGAGAAGCGTTACAAACTGGCAATATCTAACTCTCAATAAACACCTTCTGATATAATCTAAATCGACTTTTAATACGGAGATAACCCGCAAGTTGGCACCACCGCCTCACACAGAATAATTTGGAGTCTAGTGAGGGGTGGTCCCTCACAATATAACGCAAACATCTAAAATTCTGCAATAATATACATGCTGTAGTTACATCACTTGCATTTCTTGTAGTGAGTGAATCAGTACGACTAGGTAAGCAACTGTTAATAAAAAAATGTAAGAAACAAAAAAAACAACTTTTTTTTTTGACAAATTTGTAAATTGTTTCTATTGAACAAAAGTTTAAAAATCGTTGAGAGCGCTGCGCCATCTAGCGGTAGGTATTATAACACTAATAAACAATATCAGCGATATTTTACTTACCGCTAGATAGCGCATCGTGCTCATAGCTATTTACAATATTTTAAAAAAAAACAAAATAAAAAAAAATATTTTTCTTTGTTTTTCCCAATATTATATTATCAAAAATTGATTACTTCGTCGTACTGATTCATCCATTACAAGAAATGCCCGTGATGTAAGCACACCCTGTATGTAGATGAAAATAAATAAATAAACAAGAAAACCTACAGTTTCGAGTGAAACAATGGAATTAAAAAAACTACGGTGCAGGCAATAATGCAATGTGAAATAATGTGAAAGTTTCAGTCATTAATTTAATATTGCATATTTCTATTTAAGGCGCTGATATACGACTTTAATGATTTTAAACTGATAATTACGTCTAAACGAGTACTGCTTACGATTCGAAAAAAATATATGTTAAACAAGAGCATTTACCTAATATTTTAATCTGTGAATATTTTAGATTTTGTTTATATTACATAGTGTAATTAATTTGGGAAATGAGGTCTAACCGAACACAAACACGAGAATTACGCAAATACTATCTAGTGTATTATTATGAAACCTGCACCATTTTAAAGATAATTTAATTATCTATCTTCTTATCTGTGAATTTTTTCGAAAAGTCAAAGAATAATATCCGATTTTGCTTATTCGAACAAAATTGGTGCGCGAGTTATAAAGCGGGCCTCGCCGGCGACGAGAGTCAGTATGACCGCGACCACTGTCACGGGTGGATGCTGACGCTGCGCTCCGAACGAGATAAATTACGATAATTAAAAACAAAATGGCCAGAAACTCAAAAATTTTAAAACTTAAACTCAGTATATTAGAGAAAAATAGATTATTAAGGTAAGTAGCGTGTTTAAGTGTATTATTACGTGTATATTATTACCATTTGTCTACTCTGATGCTCTTTGCCTGACGTCAAATTGGGGTGACCACACGAATAGGATTCGTGCAACAATTTAACTAATCAACACATAAAATAAATTACTTCTTTTATTTTATAAACTGACGTGATTACTGTTTTTATTTTAGGCGAATACGAAACAACACTAATTCTGAAGATGTAAATTCACAGACGAGGTGAGTAAACAGTGTAGGTAAACAAAACTACATCAAAAGGTAATGCTCACAGGTAAATGCATACCTAATTTAATATTTTGATTTTAGTGTAATTCGAACAATAATTATGTTTTATCAGAACTGTCGGAATCAGAATATTATTTTGAAATCAAATATCAAACTTGAATATTGAATTTGAAAATCGATTTAGGGCCGATTTCTATATGAAACCTGCAAGTAAAAACAAATATAAGTTGAACCATCGGTTTACTAAATTCATTCGTAAAGCGACAAAATTTAATTCGGGTTTTCGTAGTATGACGTAAATTATTATACTTTGTTTGGAGGGGGTTGTTTTTGTTGCAAAAAGATAATTATGGGTTTTAGACAAAAATTTAGTAGTAATAATAATAAACCTACTTATAACATAGTTACGCGCATCCCTGACTCACTGACTGACTTTGTAACGCTGTAGGTAAAGACAGTATTTTTTTTAATTTGTCAGTTTTTAAACTTGAAATGCTACTTCGAATTTCAAACTTGAAATTGTGCGTTGAATTTCGAACTTGACATTCTACTATGAATTTCAAACTTGAAATTGTACTTCGAATTTCGAAGTTGACATTTTACTTCGAATTTCGAACTTGACATTCTACTACGAATTTCGAACTAGAAATTCTACTTCGAATTTCGAACTTGACATTTTACTTCGAATTTCGAACTTGACATTCTACTTCGAATTACGAACTTAACATTCAAGTTCGAATTTCGCACTTGACATTTTGACATTTGAAATTCGGAATTTCGGTTAAATTTCGATAATTTCGGAATTCGAATTAAAATTTCGAAATTTTGGACTTAGCTAAGGATTCCATTATAGCATTCATGGTTTGCTTGATATTCAAACTCAGCACTCGTAGAAAAACGACCCTTACTTTGTTTTTGCAGGAATAACTATACCTAATATCATTGTTTATCTATGTGTAGATCTGAAGTGAACGAAACAACAATTGCTGAGGAGGAAGCCTTGCATATTGGTACAGAAAATGAGAAGTCATTCTCTGACAGGTCAAAGCATAATTATTATTACTGTGACATCAGCATAACTTGCGCATAGCTTTCTGTTGTACCTATCATATGTTTTGTTTGTAGAAAACCGACAATGTCAATTACAGAATTCTTATTAGGTGTATTTTCTTTTCAGATAGAATGGAGAAGTAGTCAATGGAATGCGAATATTGAATATAACACAGTTTTTTAAAGAGCTTCAACAAATATCTTCACATGGGAGTATAGACTGTGGTTTGAAATCAATAGAAATAATATCTGAACGTAAATTGGGGCTACTTTCGAATTTAAAACTAAAATGTAAGATGTGTAATGAAACCTTTGTCATTTGTTGCAATAACCCTGAAACTGACATAAATATTAACACAGTTGCGGGCGCAATAGCAATAGGTTGTGGCCATTCACAGCTAAATGAATTATTAGCCGCAATGGACTTGCCCCAAATATCATATACAATATTTAATAAAAGATTGGAAACTATAAACAAAGTTTGGGAAAAAGAAACAACCCAGTCGATGAATGAAGCCGCTAAAGAAGAACGTAGATTGGCTTTTGATGATGATAAAGTTACTGACAACGGCATACCATTTATTGACGTTATAGCCGATGGCTGCTGGGGAAAAAGGTCTTATAGGAAAAATTACTCAGCCTTATCAGGCGCAGCTGCACTAATAGGGAAAAGAACCGGGAAAATTCTCTTTATGGCTGTCAAAAATAAATACTGCTGCAAATGCGCCCAAGCTTCGAAGAAATATGTCACGCCTAAGGAGCATGATTGCTACAAAAATTATTCTGGTATTTGAAATAGCAATTATTACCACAATATATTTCATATTTAAAACAATTTTATTTATCATTTACGTCAATTACATTTTCAGGTCCATCAACCGGAATGGAATCCACCATCTTGGTAGAAGGATTTAAAAGAAGCATAGAAATGCACAATTTAATATACGCAGCGCCACAACACCTTTTGCCGATTCAACAACTATACCAGGACATTGATTACGAAGCGTGTCTTCGTCTTTATTGACTTCATTCAAAATCGTCATTTTTCGTTTCTTGTTTTTTTCCTCATCCCTTTTCTATTTGCGCCCCTGTATGGCACTAACTATATAAGAGGGGTCTCTAATGATCATATTCCTCGTATGCCTAGGATCGACTAGTTCATTATCCTATGTTTTTTATTCCCTTTATCCTATGTTTTTTTGCTAATTGCGGGCGTTTTTGTTTACGTAATTACGTAATTCTTGTTTACCGAATTTTCTAACAATAATAGAATGATTACAATACAAATCCGATTATTATTTCACATTACGTACTTTTATTTATTTAATACCTTAGAATCTTGAACGTACACTATTTTCGTACGTATGGTCACTCTACAAGCCGCTATCGGCCGCGCGGCGATTCCAGTTCTCTTATCACGCGTTGGCTCCGCCCAATCGCCCAAAGCCGTTGACAATAGTCGTCGCCTTAAGACACATAGGCAGTCCCGTTTTATTTCCTTGGGTACCTCCATGAGAAATGTGTAGCAAGTCACTTGTAATAATTATAAATAGGATAGAAAACGAGTTTACCGCTTGAAATTTGTAGCACCCGACGTTTCGGTGACGTTTCTGCCGCCGTTGTCAAGGGTAGACTGAAGAGCTGTCAATCCGTTGTTTTGCGGGAAGGCCGCATACCGCTACCGCCACTGCGTAGGTTATAACGGTGGTGGGTGGCCGGGCTCGGAGCGCGCGAATTTTTAAAACCGTCTTGCACACAACACTCACTGTATCCTGACTTACGTCTTTGAGTTCGGCGTTCGGCGGCGGGAACATTTTAAGAAGAGCGTTCCACGTAGAAGAGTGTTTGAAACCGTCGTCTCTATTGAAGTTCGGGGTTCTTCTTATTTCAATGGCTTCCCGGATCATGCGAGGAAAGTAGAATTGTTCCTTGGATAGCACAATGGGATTTTGAAACTGCATCCAGTGGTTACTTCCGCTATCCAATATATGTTCGCAGATCGCCGATTTTTCTCGCTGAACGTTTTTAACGGCTTTGATGTGTTCTGTCAGTCGCTTGGCTATGGGTTGTTTCGTTTGTCCAACGTAGGCTAGACCGCAACTGCATTCGACTTTATACACACCCGGGGTTTGCAGTGGTATTACATCCTTTACAGGCCTCAAAAATCGACCTATATTTTGGGTCGGTGTGAAGATCATTTTTATATCGAATCTGTTTAGCATCTTACTTATACAACAACCGCGATAGTCTTCGATTTTATATTACGAGCCTCTACGGAGAGGAGATATCACTTGTAATAATATCTATCTTTACACGCTGTGTGCGTTCAGTTATACAAGTCTTAAGCTACGTCCTGTTCAGAACAACGGGCGAGCCCTTCACCACAGGGAGTTTTAACGATTAGTCGTTCTATCTCCCTGGAGTGAGCGTAGAAGACTTTGGACAAAAGACAATCCGCCGTCAAGCTTCGCCACAACCCGTAAGAGACCAACGCCTTACCGCGAGATAGCCAGGAATACTAACTGGCGGGCGACACTCGCGCCCTTACTACCAATTGTGACCAGATTTCTCCGGTCTCTCGATTGGTTCTGAGTTCGAGGTCGCTTGCGCGGTCCTCTCCCTTACGAAGCGGTGAAACGGTGAATACCGAATCTATCGCGAACCATGGCGTCCTTTGCCCGCCTCTAACCCGGGATCGGATGGCCAATGGTCATGTCAAAAGCAGTCGCCGTCAGGTACGCAACCACCCCCGCTCTATAGGAAACAATACAGCTTCCAGACTCCCCCGACTGTTAGTCGGTAGCTAACGGGCCCATGATGAGGTGGCCACGATGACCCATGTGTTCAGGGTCGGTCACACTCACGGGTCAACACCCAACCGACGGCCTCCACGCACGGGGTGCGAACCTGGGTAGGACACTGGGTCAACCAGTCTCCCCTGGGAATCAATCCTCTGGCGCTCCTGGACGGTCTGCGCACCGAGCGGCGCAAGCCAATCGATTGTGCTCTCCGACTAACAGTCGAGGGGAGTCTGGGAGCTGTATTGTTTCCTATAGAGCGGGGGTGGTTGCCTACCTTACGGCGACTGCTCTTGAAATGACCATTGGCCATCCGATCCTGGGTGAACAGCCGGGCAAAGGACGCCTTGGTCCGCGATAGATTCGGTATACTCCGTTTCGCCGCTTCGTAAGGGAGAGGACCGCGCAAGCGACCTCGAACTCGGAACCAATCGAGAGACCGGAGAAATCTGGTCACAATTGGAAGTGAGGGCGCGAGTATCTCGAGCCCGCCGGGTTTATTCCTGGCTAACTCGCGGTAAGGCGTTGGACTCTCACGGGTTGTGACGTAGCTAGACGTTGGATTGTATTGTCCAAAGTCTTCTACGCTCACTGCAGGGCGATAGAACGAATAATCGTTAAAACGTCCTGTGGTGACGGGCTCGCCCGTTGTATTTGACACCGCAAGATATTAGTCGGAGTGCACAATCGATTGGCTTGCGCCGCACGGTGCGCAGACCGTCCAGGAGCGCCAGAGGTTTGATTCCCAGAGGAAACTGACCAGGGCCCGAGTCCTACCCAGGTTCGCACCCCGTGCGTGGAGGCCGTCGGATGGGTGTTGACCCGTGAGTGTGACCGACCCTGAACACATGGGTCTTCGTGGCCAACCCATCATGGGCCCGTTAGCGCCCAAACCAGTGTCAGTAAGACCAGTGTGCAGTGTCAGTAGGTACTGTTCATTTCAGTTTGTCTAGTCATTTATCGTGTGGCACTGCATCAAACGCTATGGCCAGATTGAGGAATATAGCAAGACACCTCTGATTGGCTTCTACATTTTCAGATATACCGCTTCGGTAAAGTCAAACTACTGCAAACTAACACACCTTGCAGTATGCTGCAGTAGATGCATTCGGTGAACGCCTTCGTCGCCTATTGTTAGTTGTGGAGTCGCACGGCGAACTCGCCCGTCAGAAAGATGTCTCCGCTGCAGTTTGCGAAATTCAATTATGTTTTATTTGTCAAGTTCGGGGGCGGCGAAACTCGAGCGGAAAATTTGCAAAGTTGCCCGCGTCGTCGGGCGGCCCGCACTATTATAAACTCCAATAGGCCGATCGAGGTCGGGCCATGTTTGATTTTAATATGAACTTCGCCGAGTGGACTCCGCCAGATTCTGATTCGTACCCGAGATTAAACTTACCAAATGTCGACGGGTACCTACTCCCTGAAAACGTCGACAGGTACATCTACGAACGTATAGTCTTTCGGTCAATAGATACATCGCTGTCGTAGAGACTTTTATATGGGAAATTTCAAATTAATTTATTCATTTTCAACTTACAATTAATATAATTTTCAATAGTCAAACCTAACTAGACTGCCGCTTGTTTAAGTTAAGCCTACCTTAGTACGGGCGAGGCCAAATTAGGATGGTTTTGAATTTTAAAAATATGTGTAATATTATAGATTAATAAAGAATTTTGAATTTGAATTTGTTCCAAGGTAGACAATTTATTTTAATCATATCATTTTGAGAAATTTAAAACACCATCTTATACCTAAGTAAAAATACCTTAATTACCTACATACAATTCGAAACAAAATATCTTAAAAAATAATAATAAACTTTTAATAATAATTAAATTAAATTTAAAATTCAAAAAATAAAAAATGTGATCATTTCTTGTTAAAAATATATATATAAATATAAAATTATTATTTAAAAAATTTACATTATTAATCCAGAGTATAATCAATGTTATAAATGACAATAAAATAATAATAATGACATAAAATATAAAAATTATAAATATATACAGAGATTAGGTATATTTAAATACATGGTCTCTACATTTTTCCACTTTGTTTATTTTTAAACTGATTTAAAATATTTTTTCTATTTATACCTATGTTTTTATTTAAATATTTATTTATCTAATAAAATATTCAATGTCTGCACTCTTACAATTTGTAAGGTATGAACCATGTGAAATTTTTATATCTCTTTCATATTTTGATACTATATTAATTAAATTTTTGGTTTCCTTTTTTTAAATGTTGCCATATAATGATTTAAGCGTAATATAAATGTGGACTGATTAGCATCGAAATTTCTCGCTAGACGCAAGGTGATTTATGTAAAAAATATGGACGTTTAAAGCAAAATAATAATGCCAATTTCAATTTCTCCAAAATCAATCTTTCGACTCTTTTCAGCATTTTTCTCAATATTTGATGCTTTTGGAATTAACCATGCCGTTTTGTTTTGAAAACACCCCGTCTATGTATTTATAGGGATATTACAATTATTTTATATTATGTATATTATTTTTGTAATTTATATTAAAAAATATTGAATTTTTTAACTACAGTTGAAAGCCAAAAACAGAAAAATCTGAAGAATGCAGGTAATCAGATATTCTAAGGAGGCACCGGCTTTTTAGGTTCTTCTCTTCACCGTCGTTCCCTCATTACTGAGGATCGTGGCCACTAGACAACAGTTTGCCTACGAGGCTCTTCCACTTCGACCTGTCTTCTGCATGGTGGGTCGCAGATTGTATTGACCCTTTTATAACTTCTTTGATGAGGTCGTTCCATCTGGCCGGTGATCTGCCTCTGCTTCTTCTTCTCTCCACTTCACCCCCGGAAAGCATTTTCTCCAGATTCTCTGGGTTTCTCCTGGCAACATGACCGAAGTACTGCAGGACGCTTCTCATGCATGCGGTGGAGAGCCTCACTTTGATGCCGAGTTCTTCCAGGACAGATTTGTTGGTGCGGCGTGCTGTCCATGGTATTCTTAGCATTTTACGCTATCACCACATCTCTAGTGCATCGATTTAGTGCGTATCCAAGCCTTTAGGGATCCGTGTCTCCGATGCATTGAGAAAGATCAAGAAAACCAGAGCTCGAACCAGCCAGACCTTAGTCCGCTTACTAATACCCCGATTCTTCCACAGGCTTTCTAGCTTGCTCATGGCCGATCTTGCTATCTGTCTTCTGCGTGAGACCTCCTTCTCGTAAAGCATACTTATATTAAGCGTATTAAGCGTACCGATATTACTGTTATATGTGTTAAAAAAAATGCTCATTCTAAAATTCTGAAAAAAATAACAGATAAAGTGCGGCGTCTGATAAATAATAGTCGTAATGTTGATAATATTTATTTATTCCCATTAAAAAAAACACTTTAAAAAAAATGAAGGTGTGAAAAGTTAATTGAAAATGAGAACTTTTAGAAAAAATCTTAGAAAATGATTTTTTTTGTAAATATATTAATTGCGGTTTAGTAAATGAAATCAAGGAGAGGTTTTATTTTATTGGTGAGATCAGCAAAAGGTCAGACCTACCCTGTTTTTTCCCTTCCTATAAGCGCAAACAAATCTAAAACAGTTTCAAGCGTTATATTTAAGTTATTTTCAAACATATTCCAAGATTTCTTACCAATTCGTACCAAACCTCTGAAAGATTACATATTGGTTAATTCCAAATAATTATATTTATTAAAACTTTTATGTTTTGGCTATTTTTTTACTTCTCTGTTTGCTCTGTGAATCTAACATTTTTTACATTTTATTGATCATGATGGCATTGTTACTCAATTTTTTTAATGCATATTTTTTGTGTTCTGATGTCTTTTTTTAGTATAAATGGCATTGAACATCATAAATTACCCCTCAATAGCAAAACCTTCATGAGGTTAAATGGACATTGGTTGGGATTTTTACCCGGTTTGCATAAACCCACTTAACTTGTGAATTTACGCGACCCCTTTTGTGCTGGGTAATTACCCCTTCGATTATCTTCAATGGTTTTCACCTTGGACTGTATTCAAATGGTAATCACTCACCAGCTAGGTTGGTTTTTCTCTCAGGGGTGGTTGTCTCGAACGATTGGTGGATTCCAACCTCACAAGGAAATTAGTTCAGCTAGAGGCTTCCGTGATAGAACCTCACTTTCCTCAGGTCACGCAGGATAAGCTTCCGTCGAAAATAAACACTTTTTATTCGCGAGACTTTCTTTTATTCGGTCACTTATCTTTACTTTTACATTGAGTTCCGAGTACTTATAATTTACTACTAAGTCCCGGTGCTTGGATCGCGGCGCGTTCACGCTGATCCTTTGCCAATTTACAACTGAAGCTTTCGCTCTTTTCTGTCGTCGATCGCCATTACATTTTTTTTTTACGATAGCGACCGCCCTTACCTCTCATTGGTCTAGATCCTTCCAGAAATTTCTAAACACACCCCTATTTCTGCGCCGCACACGTTTTGTCCAATAACGAGACATGGGCGCACAAACCAGACACAACCCCGTGTGAAAGAGACATCGCAATCATGCTTCCTCGCTTGCACGCTAGAGCGAGAAGCGAATACACTAGTTGTCTCTGTCTTACATTTAAACATTTTATAGACATATTATTTGCTTAATTTAAAAGAAAAGAATCTACCCTAGTACAGGCATTAACCTAGTTGGGTAGTTTTTTAAGACATAATTTTCGTACTACTTCCTCTTAAATAAAGCATTATTATTATTATCATTATTGTTATTACAGATTCTCGTCGCAAACGCCACCTTTCCCGAGTACATATTGTCTTAAACATAGGTTAGTTTCAGGTCATTAGTAACAAGTTAATATTAATGTTAGATCGTTAATTAGGCTAATTAAGTTGTCTCTCCTAGCGCTTTACTTTACATTAAACGAAATACTATATGCTATGCTTACATTAATTAATCATGCAAGTTTCTTTACATTTTAAACTATATTATTTCTAGGGTGAATTGTGGGATTTGGAGTATGTATGATTTTTTGTAACGTCCACGGTTTTTATTTCGTAGTCTTTTGCCAGTCGCCTCGCCAGGGAATTTATCGTTACCATGTGTTACTAAGGGGTCCTTTTCACGATTTATTTTGAATGGGAACGTTGTCGGTCCCTGGATTCTCGTGTTTCAGGGTCGACCGCTCGTTTATTTTATATTTTATAGCCCCTTTCTGTCCTTTCCTTTGAGTTATCAGCTATTTTTCAAGGAATCTCATATCCTCGGCGTCCGTGACTAATTATGTTTCCTACCCTTTGTAAGAGGGTCTCACTTTTAGGGAAGATTTATCGACCCTGGCGTCCGCTCTTTCGGATATTCTGAACCATTCCCCCCCCCCAGTGGGCTCTGAGCCTCATTGGCTCCTGTCTCCATCTATTTGGTTTACCTAATTTACATCTTATTTACATAATCCAGTCTTATTTTTTACTCATTCACCTATGGGATTCTACTTGTCTAACTGTCATATTCAATTTTCCTTATTGGTCTAGTGAGGTGACGGATCCTTCTTATTCAACCTATGAGAATTTCTCATTATTCTACTTAGAATATGTACCGCTTTCCGTTAACTTTCGTTTTTCATTTCTTACGAGACAAACGTCAACTTGCGTTTTCACTTTTAAATTCTAGCTAGACTATTTTTATTTTCTACTGTGACGAATAGACTTTCGCTTTTCCCACTTAGACATTAGTGACAGTTGTTTCTGCCTGATCAGCTGTTGTATGTATTTTTACAAGTTTACTGACAGGGCGCCTATACACTTTCCCGTCCACTAATAGGTCTACTATTCGCACTTGGCCTGTTTTGTCAGGGAAAACTTGAGTTACCCGACCCCTGGCCCACCTTCCGCGTTCTAGGGAAGGATCTAACAGGACTACTAAGTCTCCGATTTTTAACGGAGTTCCCTTTGTCGCCCACTTAGGTCGTTTAACCAACAATGGAAGTACTTCTTTCGACCACCGGTACCAGAAAGTATCAGCAAGTATTTGCGATTGTTTCCAGTGATTTTTGTTAGATAACTCAGTTGTATTATTCTGACCTACCGCTGTACTATCATCTGCATGGCCTAATAGGAAATCTGCGGGTGTGAGGGGTCTCTCATCCCGAGTATCTAGAGATATATACGAGAGCGGCCTGTTGTTCATCATCGCTGAGACTTCGCATAATAATGTTCTCAGCACATCTTCATTTGGCGCTCGCTCCTTTAATATGGCATATAACGATTTTTTTGCCGTTTTTATCTGACTCTCCCAAACTCCACCGAAATGGGGTCCTGAAGGAGGGGAGAAACTCCATTTTATCTCGTCGGCACTTAGACGATCCCTTATTTCATGGTTGTCGATAGCTGACAAAACTTTTCTTAATTCAGCGTCCGCACCGCGGAACCCAGTGGCATTGTCGCTCATAATTTCCCGCGGCTTCCCCCTGGCTGCTATAAAACGTCTTATAGCTAACAAGGCCGAGCTGGTTGACAAATCTCCAGCTAGTTCGATATGGGTCGCTCTCGTGTTAAAACAAGTGAAGAGTAATCCATATCGTTTTTCCACTTTCTTTCGATTAGTGACGAAGAACGGTCCAAAGGCGTCCAAACCTACAGTGTGGAAACAGTGCCGTCGGGTGGTTATTCGCGCGGCCGGGAGTTGGCCCATTTGCGCGGTCATAGGCTTCGCGCGCCGGATAGTGCAATAGACACATTCTCGTGAGATCTTTTTCACCGTTTGTCGCGCCCCAATGACCCAAAACTGTTCTCTTAGCACTGATAAAATTAATTCAGCGCCGCCGTGAGCATTAATCTCGTGTAAATGTTTCACGAGTAACACCGTGAATCTATCCTTACCGTGTAATATATATGGCCTTTTTGTGTCGAAAAGTGTGTCTTTAGCATTTTCGATCCGGCCTCCTAGCCGTATTAACCCTTCCGCGTCGATATACGCGTTCAATCCGAACAGACGGCTGTCTTTCGGCAATATTTTCTGATGACGTATCAGGTCTATCTCGTGTGCGAAAATTCGATGCTGTGATTCCTTGATCAGAAATTTTTTTCCGGTTGCGATATCGTCGCTTTCGAGTACTCTTGACGTGTTTTTTTTTTCTACACAGATCTATAAATTTTGTCACATATGCCATGGTTCGACTCGCCCGCATGTACTGGGAAAATCTTCCTATGTCAATTACGCTTTCATTTTTTCCTGTCGTTGTTAGTACAAGTTTTGTCTTATATTCTAACAATGCTCTCTCTTCCGGTTTCGGATCGGTTGGCTCCTGGAGCGGCCAGTGTTCTCTACTGCCACGCAAGAATGCAGGTCCTGCGAACCATCTACCTTCCGGGCTTAAATCTATCTCGGTGGTATTCCGTGTGCCATCATCAGCGGGGTTGTCGCTCCCCGCTAACCAATGCCACTGTCTTGGAGACGTGAGCTCATCGATCACACCTAGTCTATTGGCTACAAACTGGAGGTGACATTCCTTTTGTGACAAAATCCACCACCACACATTTTTAGAGTCTGTCCACATAAAGACGTCATCGAAACTTAATGCGCTTTCTTGTTTTATTTTTGAGGCCAGTTCAGCACCTAACAGCGCCGCAGTCAGTTCTAACCTGGGGATTGTCAGTTTGCCTTTCAAAGGTGCCACTCGAGTTTTGCTAGCCATAAAGGATACCTTGTGCTCGCCGCTACAGCCTGTAATCCTAACATATGCAACGGCGCACATCGCCTTTTCGGACGAATCGCAGAATACGTGCAATTGCCTTTTCTCACCTGCTTGTTTGGTAGCGCCATTATAACGTGAGATTCGCACACCTTGCGCTAATCTCAGTTCTTGCAACCACCGGAGCCAATATTTAACTACATCGCTCGGGATCTCGTCGTCCCAGGCCACTCGGCTACTCCATACCTGCTGCATGATCAGTTTAGCCCTTATAGTTAGCGGTGAAAGCGCACCCATTGGGTCCCATAGCTGCATTATTAATTTTAGCGCTTCCCGCTTCGACGGAATCTTATTTCCCGTCGTCAGATCTTCGCTGAGGCGGTCCATGCTCACATTAAATGCTAACTGATCAGAGGCAGGTAGCCACGTCAAGCCTAATATTCGTTGTGACGTCAACTCACCCTTTTCCAGAGATACTTGCGCGAGCGCGCGGTTTTCTTCTGGTATCCCGGTTAAAGCCTCGTTTTTATTTGAAGCCCAACCGGTCATAGTGAAATTCCCAGCTTTATGAATCAAATTAATTTCCCTGATGACTTGTTTTGCTTCCTCTAACGTGTCTACTCCCGCCAGCAAATCATCAACGTACGAATCGCGCTCTATTATTTTTACAGCCGCTGGGTACTGGTCCTTAAACCGAGCTGCGTTTTTATTTTTTACGTAGATCGCGGAGGCCGGGGAGCAACAACTACCGAATATTAGACAGTCCATTTTTAAGATTTTTGGAGGACTTTCACGCTGGAAACCTCGCCAGAGAAACAGCTGACTGAAGCTATCTTCCTCTCTCACTTTTATCCGAAGATACATATCTCTTATGTCGGCCGTGAAAGCGATTGCATTTTCACGGAATCGTAATAAAATTCCTAATATGCTATTTAAATAGTCTGGTCCACCTAATAACATGCTATTCAGTGACCCGCCTGCGCCCGAGGACGCAGCGTCGTGAACGACACGAATTTTGTCTTTCTTCGCGGGGTGAATAACCCCCAGGTGCGGAAGAAATAACGCTCGAGGGCGGTTTTTTAATTGTTTTTCCTCGACTTCCGAAGCATACCCCTCAGCTAGATATCTCTCTATCTGCTGGCAGTATTTTTCTCCATAAAGACGGTCGGAGTCCATTTTCCGTTCCACTGACCTCAGCCGAGTCATTGCCATGTCTCTGTTATCTGGTACGGAAAAGTTCACCTCTTTCCATAACAGACCTGTCTCCCAGACTCCATTTTTTAAAGAAGTAGTATCTTCTAAGATTTTTTCAGCCCTAACATCGGCCTGAAGCTTTCGCTTTTTCTGTGGCCAATCGTACTCTAGCTTCAGATTTTCTTCAAGTAATTTATCTAAAGAAGGTTCATTTTCCCGATTTAAGCATAGCGCCGGGTACCTAATGTCTCGTTCGAGAGCGTTATTGCCGCCGATAGCCACCCACCCCAGGAGTGTTTTAGATACCGATAGGCCCCCGTCCACCATTTTTAACCCTCTAGAGACTATCAGTTCCCAACAATTAGCTCCCAGGAGCAGGTCAGGTTTTACGGTCGTCGCCTGAGTCGAACGCACCGTCCCTCCGATCGGCCTCTGCGCACTTATCACGCTTTTGACCTCCGGTAGATTCAGCGAGGCTACGCTGTAAGCTCGTACTACGTACTCCTTCTTACCTAAATCTCCCCTTACTTTGAAGGACACCGCTTCGGCACTGCTATTACTCTCTTTCATATTCCCGATTCCAGAGAGCTGTAATCCCTGCGTCGGGCCTCGAATTCCTAGTTCTATTGCCACGCCCTGATCGATGAGTGAAACAGTCGCGCCTGCGTCTAACAACGCATATAATGTTTTTCTACCCCTGGTTCCGAACACGGTTATCGGCAATACTTGCAGAATGACCTGATTTTCAGATACTGCGTTCGCCACTACCTCGGAGCTCGCGCGCGGCGCCGCCGCGATGTCCGCCTCGTTTGCAGGCGGCGGGGCGGTCAGCAGATAGTGATATTTGCCCTTTGGAAACCGTTTATATGCCGAACACGATTTTCGGCCGTGGTTGTGCCCTAAACATTTGAAACACCTACGCATTTTCTTTATCTCATCCCAGCGGCTTGCTAAAGGTAGATTTTTAAATTCTTCACATTTGTTTAAATAATGGGATTTCTCACACCGAGGGCACTTAGGTTCCTCTTTGCCCTGGGTATGTAAGATATATTTTTTAGAGCCCGTTTCTTTCTGTCTCTTGTCTCGCGGGTTATCATAACTTTTCCTAGGAAGCTCGGCGGTACATAGACCGGCGTCTTGTGCGCTGATCGCTAATTTCTCTAACCATAATGCGAAATAAACTAATACCGGATCGTTTAAACCAACCCTTCCCCTATCAGCTAGCCACAGAGTCAATAAGTTCTTTGGCAATTTTGCCACAAGTGAAGCCAATAAGTCTGGATTATAAAGATGTTCTAATTTATTTACCGATTTTACGGTCGCGACCAGATTTTTTATCTGGCACGCAAATCGCATTAAACCGTCTGCATCTAGACTATCAGATAACCCTTTTTCTTTCCTCAAATCCGCTATCGTTCTCTGAATAATTAAATTCGTATTACCGAATAGCGCCTCTAACGTGGTCATGATATTTGTCACGTTGTCAGGACTTAAAAGCAAGCCTGTCACTGCCTCGCGTGCTCTACCTTTTAATGCTGTCTGCAAACGCAATAAGTTTTGTGCATCATTTAAATGCATTACGTCTGTCGACTGTTTGAAAATAGCTTTGAAGGCTACGAATTCTAAAGGATTCCCGTGAAATGAAGGTAACTCTTTTGCAAAATGCGGTTTTGTGGACGCTACAGAAAAAATCCTACATACCTCTTTTATCATTTTTTCGCTCGAGCTGCTAATTCCATCGCTGCTCGTACCCAGGTCCGTATCAGCGGCGGCCTTTACCGCCGTCGCCGACACCGCCTTGGTCTCTGCCCTAGCGTTGTCCGCAGCTGCCGCGCCGCTCGCATTCGCCGCGCCGCCCGCATTCGCCGCGCCGTCCGCCACCGTCGCGCCGGACGCCGCCGCGTTGCCCGGTTCCGATCGCCCGCCGTCTTCACGCCGCCGTGCCGCTTCTGACGCCGCATCTCCATTTTCTTCTGCGAATGTTCCCCCCCAGGGTTCTGGTGAAGTCTCAGCAGCTGGAGTTTGATACTCGGCCCATCTCGACACTCTGCTAGCTGCCGTGTTGTCCCCCGCGACGTCGCGATCATTTTCCTGACTGCTCGTTTCTGTCCCGAAGGTTTCGGAGACAATTTCCAGCATCCTCATAGCATGCCGCGAGTCTTCTTCCGCTGCATCCAGTTCTTCCTGCATCGCCGCTCGTTGAAGGCTCATGTCAGCTTCTTCTTCGATTTCTTCAGCCGCTCTGCGCGCCGTGCGCCGCGCAGCCACTTTTTTCAGTTCTGCATCCAATTTAATTTTATCAGCTTTTTTCTTGGCTTTTTGGAGGTTCACTCTTCGAAGTTCTTCAGATGCTGCTCGCAGTTCCTGAACGTGCTCGCTTCTTCTGCTGCTCTCTGACCAGGCGCGCGATGAAGGTCTTGGATTTTCGGATTGCGTGCTTTTCGAATCCATATTTTTATTTTTCTTTTCTCGTTCTTGATCCAAAGTCACTTTTCTTTCCGATTTTCTTTATTCGGCTTGACGGAGGACCACGATGGTTGGGATTTTTACCCGGTTTGCATAAACCCACTTAACTTGTGAATTTACGCGACCCCTTTTGTGCTGGGTAATTACCCCTTCGATTATCTTCACTGGTTTTCACCTTGGACTGTATTCAAATGGTAATCACTCACCAGCTAGGTTGGTTTTTCTCTCAGGGGTGGTTGTCTCGAACGATTGGTGGATTCCAACCTCACAAGGAAATTAGTTCAGCTAGAGGCTTCCGTGATAGAACCTCACTTTCCTCAGGTCACGCAGGATAAGCTTCCGTCGAAAATAAACACTTTTTATTCGCGAGACTTTCTTTTATTCGGTCACTTATCTTTACTTTTACATTGAGTTCCGAGTACTTATAATTTACTACTAAGTCCCGGTGCTTGGATCGCGGCGCGTTCACGCTGATCCTTTGCCAATTTACAACTGAAGCTTTCGCTCTTTTCTGTCGTCGATCGCCATTACATTTTTTTTTTACGATAGCGACCGCCCTTACCTCTCATTGGTCTAGATCCTTCCAGAAATTTCTAAACACACCCCTATTTCTGCGCCGCACACGTTTTGTCCAATAACGAGACATGGGCGCACAAACCAGACACAACCCCGTGTGAAAGAGACATCGCAATCATGCTTCCTCGCTTGCACGCTAGAGCGAGAAGCGAATACACTAGTTGTCTCTGTCTTACATTTAAACATTTTATAGACATATTATTTGCTTAATTTAAAAGAAAAGAATCTACCCTAGTACAGGCATTAACCTAGTTGGGTAGTTTTTTAAGACATAATTTTCGTACTACTTCCTCTTAAATAAAGCATTATTATTATTATCATTATTGTTATTACAGATTCTCGTCGCAAACGCCACCTTTCCCGAGTACATATTGTCTTAAACATAGGTTAGTTTCAGGTCATTAGTAACAAGTTAATATTAATGTTAGATCGTTAATTAGGCTAATTAAGTTGTCTCTCCTAGCGCTTTACTTTACATTAAACGAAATACTATATGCTATGCTTACATTAATTAATCATGCAAGTTTCTTTACATTTTA
The DNA here is from genome assembly GCA_944548615.1 of Micropterix aruncella. Lineage (NCBI taxonomy): Eukaryota > Metazoa > Arthropoda > Insecta > Lepidoptera > Micropterigidae > Micropterix > Micropterix aruncella. The sequence goes on from OX155951.1 coordinate 1,961,578, forward strand.
AACTATATTATTTCTAGGGTGAATTGTGGGATTTGGAGTATGTATGATTTTTTGTAACGTCCACGGTTTTTATTTCGTAGTCTTTTGCCAGTCGCCTCGCCAGGGAATTTATCGTTACCATGTGTTACTAAGGGGTCCTTTTCACGATTTATTTTGAATGGGAACGTTGTCGGTCCCTGGATTCTCGTGTTTCAGGGTCGACCGCTCGTTTATTTTATATTTTATAGCCCCTTTCTGTCCTTTCCTTTGAGTTATCAGCTATTTTTCAAGGAATCTCATATCCTCGGCGTCCGTGACTAATTATGTTTCCTACCCTTTGTAAGAGGGTCTCACTTTTAGGGAAGATTTATCGACCCTGGCGTCCGCTCTTTCGGATATTCTGAACCAGACATAATACAAGCTTTAACGTCCCCATTACGGCCGGTGATCTGCGAAACTGTGCTAAAAAGCAGGTTACAAGATAATTCCATCAGATCGACGCGATCCCCGCAGCTCACGAAACCAACTAGGCGCATTGGGGGAAAGTTGGGGAACCCGGGGGAGAGGGGGGCATCTCATCAAACATGAGGGACACATAACACTTACGCGCAATCACATTTTTCCGCCTATGCGGTGTTTATTTTGACACACATTCACCGCGTAAACATGGACGCCCACGCAGCGAAGCCAAACCCTTTCGTTTTCACTTTCGCTTCAAGGAAATATAGATTCAGCTTCCATGGAAAATGGATATTATTTAATTTGATCAGGTGTTGAAAGTGTCCACATTAAATCTAACTAATAACTAAGCGGAGACTTCAGAGACTGCAAAATGCCTGCGCAAGATTTTGCTTTAGGATTCCTCCACGTCATCATGTGTCACCATTCCTTGCGAAAGCTTCCATGTTGAATATGAATAAAAGAAGGCAGCTCCATCTTGCGACCCTTATACTCAAGGTAGTACGCAATAAACCGCGATATCTTTACTCGATTATGACGTGGTCCCGTAACCGGCATGTCCATTCAACACGGGCACGCGAACAACTTGCTATAATACCCAAGCACAAAACTACACATTTCCAGTGCAGCTTTTCGTATTATTCTGCGGTTGTATGGAATCGGTTGGGAATGGCTTTGCGATTGAAATCAATTGCAGTATTTAAAGACCACTTTAAAAGTTTATTATTAAAGGTCTTCCTTTAATAATAAATATTTAGATGTCATAATTTGATTTTATTTTAAAATAACTATTTGCTTATTGGATTATTACTATGGTCTTCGTTTATTTATTAATTTGTAACGTGATTATTCGATGTTAAATATGTTGATTTTGATTATTTTTGATTTATTATATGTAGATTTTGAAATTTATGTAATTAACTTATTTTCATTTAATATCATTTGATGTTAAATATTTTGATTTTGATTATTTCGATTGGTGTATTTATTTGATTTGGTTATTTTATTTTAAAAATCATATATGTACCAATAATTTATAGGTGTGTCCTGAAAACCAGGATAAGAGATATTTATTTATTTATTTATTTTCAGGAAAACCAACAGCTAATTATAATTTAACAAAGCCGGAGTAACATAACAGAGAGCCAATTAAAGGTTTTCACGTTTAAATAACAGTGTAGAAACATATGTGATCTTTCAATTAAAGCTATCGTATAAAAATGCATCAAAAATTATTCAACAATTAATGCTAAAAAATTCACTGTTCAGCCGCTGCCTAGCTGAGTTAACACTCGTACCTACAGAATAGATCAAAGTCAAAGCGTTTAATCATGTCATTGAAATTGTCACTTGTTCCCCACAGAAATGCATTTTGCCTATAGTTGGTACCAGCATGAGGAACGTGAAGAGCCGGATTAAATCTATTGAGTTTGGAAGGAACACGGAGATTAACTTTATTTAGTAAGTCAGGACAGTTAATATTATTGGAGGTAATTTTTAGGAAAAAGGTTAAGTCCGCGGTTTCACGTCGCTTAATCAAGGGGAGGATATGAAATTTCTTGCATAAATTGAAATAGTTAGATGAGCTGTATGGGATTTTCAGACGGAAGCAGAGATATTTCACGAATTTCATTTGAATGCGCTCGATTCTATTTATATATTTGTCATAAAAAGGGTTCCATACCTGAGATGCATATTCCAAGATGCTTCTGACAAAAGTGAAGTAAAGGATCTTGAAAGTTTTAGCACGGTGAAAGTAAGTTGCACTCCTCATAACAAAACCTAAAGCTTTGGAAGCTTTAGAAATAATAGAGTGAACGTGATTATCGAACAGTAGATGAGAATCATGAATGACACCAAGATCTTTAACCACGCTGCATCTCTGCAAGGTATGAAACTTTAATGAGTAAGAGGCTAGAGTAAATAGTTTTTTACGGGTGTAGGTGACAACGGTGCACTTGGATGGATTGAGGTCAATTTTATTAGAGAGACAGTAACTGTCCAATCTTGAAAGGTCCGCCTGAAGGTCGGAGACATCACCGAGCGATTTAATTATTTTTAAAATCTTCATGTCATCAGCAAAACATAGTAAGTGACTATTTAGAAAACAGCTAGCTATATCATTGATGAAAATTAAGAACAGCAATGGACCAAGTAGTGAGCCCTGCGGTACACCGCTAGGGATAGCAACCCAACTAGAAATATAGTTTTTGATGACGATAGCTTGGGAGCGATTATTGATATAGGAGGAGAACCATCGGAGGAGGTCCCCTTGTATACCCATAAACTTAAGCTTGTTCAAGAGTAGTCTGTGGTCAATCCTGTCAAAGGCTTTACTGTAATCAGTGTAGACTACGTCTATTTGATAGCCGTGATCCATAGCTTCAATCAAGAAGTCATTAAAAAGGATAAGATTGGACACCGTCGAGCGACCCCTGATAAAACCATGTTGCGACGGATTGATAGAGTTTTGGAGATATCCTGAGGATACTCCTAATTTGCAGCGTTTGTAGCTTTATTTCTTAGTCTTTGTCTATTTACAGTTTTAATTTTTAATCTGTATGTTCTTGTTTTTTGTATATGTTTTTTATAACAACAGCGGCAAATAAATAAATAAATAAATAAATTATTAAATAAACTAAAACAGGAAATCCGAATCTGTTGAAATATACGTTCAATATTATTAAATTCTTACCAATAAAGGTATCGTTATACAGTTTAGTGGGGTTAATATTTACGCAGTGACGGACGAGGAGGGGAACCCCGCCCACCACCCGGGCAGTTCTAACGACATTGGTCAACGACAACCTCACACATACCACAAGGGTAGTGCTTGAGGGGTGGAGGAACGGAGACATGGATTCTCCGGGTTTCTATCCCCTCCTGCACCCCGTAAACCCAATTCGATGCGGGAACCACGTTAGTACACTTGGTCTGGAAAGTCTCAAAGCCTGCGTCACCGGAACAGCCGCATGAAGTTACCAGCTGCGTGAGTTGTGGCCCCCTTCCCACCGCCCTGGAGTCTGCCAAGTCGCTGCACCTCCGCGCTGATGGCCCAGAGGAGCGCTGCGGCCCGCCGACTTGGAGTAGAAGGTAGTTGTGGCTGGAGCTGCAATTTTCGGCATGCAGCCGTCCCACGAGGCATCCTGACTGAGCTGCAGCTCGAGTACACCCAACAAACCATTCAGGAAAGAGTCGGAACCTACCACATGGACCCGGCTCACGACAGTCGTCGAACTAAGGTAATAACTGGCGAAAGACTTCTTGAGCCAAGGTCAACTGGTCTCGGCGACTGATATACTGTTAAATGACGAGATAACGCAAAAAATGGTGGATCTACCACGCAGTTTGCGAGGAAAGACAACGAGTTTTCATAGGGGGAATTAGTAATGAAGAATCCTATGATGTAATAGCATTCTGTCTGTTATATTTGGGAAGCTAATTGGCCCAGTGCAATTGGGCCTTGTCGGTCTAATTCACGGGTTGGCCCCATCTAATCCCATCCCAACCCATCCGGTAGAAGCGCGAGTCAAGGTACGACTTTACGCTTGCGGGCTTTTCCCTCTGGGAATCGTTCTTCGGGCGCTCCTGGGCGGGTTGCGCGCCGTGCGGCGTCAGCCAATCGATTGTGCACTTTAACTGATAATCTGGGGGTGTTTAGAAACAGTTTTATAACCTATAGAGCGCTGGTGGTTGTTAACTATATGAAAGACAACGATTATACCCTAGATAACGGCGAACTCAACATCGCCAAAACATCTTGTGTTACAAACTTCACGCAGTAAGTTCGTATTTCATCTTATTTATAATGTCAAACAACCGTGATAGTCTTCGATTTCACAAATAACAGCCGCCCTTGAGACGACCAATCGGGTACCCGATTCCAAATGTACAACCGGGCAAAGGACGCCTTGGTTCGCGATAGATTCGGTAGATGCCGAATCCCCGCTAACATAAGGTAGGGGACTGCGCAAGCGACTTCGAACCTGTAACCAGTCGGGAGGCCTGAGAAATCTGGCCACAACTGGTAGTCAGGGGCGAGACGGTCCGCTTGGTGCTCAGTGTCTCGCGTAAGGCGTTGGACTCTGACGGGCCGTTGCAGAGCTAGTTGGTGGATTGTTTTGTCTCTAGTGTAATAGGCTCGGTATGATAAAATGCCCCGTCACGACTCTTTGCAGCCAGTGGTCAGTGGCTAGTGGCTGCCGAGTTGGTCGCTGCGCAACTGTCTGCCCTAATGTAATATGATCGATAACAATCAATGCCCCGTGACGAGCAGCACCACCGGTCTTCTCAGGCTGCGCGCCAACTGGCTGGGCAGCCTGGCTGCCTAGTGTAATAAAGGCCTATGTTTTCTACGTTCACCTCTCGTGAGACAGAACGATCATTATCGTTAAAACTTCCTGAGGTGACTGGTTCGCCCGCTGTAGTAGACAACTCCAAATGTCTGTTATATTCTTACACTGCCGCCGGTATCAGCTACCGCTTGGAGAATACACCCGCACGGCGCACCCCAGTTGCGCTCTCCCTCCAAAATGTTACCGGCATTAACAACAACCGACACACGCATTCCATTTCCCGCCAAGAGTCCCTCCGAGGATTGCCCGTCCCGTTCACTCCCATGCCTGCGCCATTTACCGCCTCCTCTGGCGCACCGCTCCGATTTTATTTACAGCTCAGCCGGAGCGGTATTCGGCTCGTTATTATTTCATAACTCCGCCACTACGGCGGGCGCGGGCGTCTTCGAACCTCATAAGAGGACATAGAGCACTGGCCGTTTTAGCACTTATGTAACATCATCGTAAGGATTATGGTGGCGCTACCATTGCGATGCTAGATAAGACCCTTTATCGTTATTCGCCGAGGGATACGGGTAAGTACGTCGATGATATTTCCGGAAACTTTGGCATCTACGTAATCTAGTAATGGTTTATTTTTATTAAGCATTTGAGGTATTCTTTGGCAATTTATTTATTAATCATCCCAATGTGAAGAGCTTTCAATAAGTGTAATACTAAACATAAGTAATATCTACACTGCATCCTTTTCCCTGTTCACCCGGAATCGGGTAGCCAATGGTCGTTTCAAGAGCAGTCGCCGTAAGGTCCGCAACCACCCCCGCTCTATAGGAAACAGTAGAGACTCCCCCGACTGTTAGTCAGAATGCACAATCGATTGGCTTACGCCGCACGGTGCGCAAACCGTCCGGGAGCGCCAGAAGATTGACTCCTAGGGGAAACTAGCCCTAAGGCCAGAGTCCTGTCCGGGCTCGCACTTCATGCGTGGAGGCCGCCGCATGGGTGTCGACCCGTGAGTGTGACCAATCCTGAACAAAATGGGTCTTCATGGCCAACTCAGTAAGGGCCCATTAGCTCCCAAAACATCCCATTAGCTGGATACAGGATGGCGGTGTCGACTACAACGGGCGAACCTGTCACTCCAGGCTGGTATAATGATATAGATCGTTCTTTCAGCCGTGGGATGAGCGTAGAAGACTTGGGGACAAGACAATCTACAATCTAGTTCACCAGCAACCCGTTAGAGACAAACGCCTTACGGCGAGGCACCGGGATACAGCTGGATATTCGTGATTAACTGGATACAACTTGAGTTGTCGACTACAACGGGCGAGCCCGTCACCACAGGGAGTTTTAACGATTAGTCGTTCTATCTCCCTGGAGTGAGCGTAGAAGACTTTGGACAAAACAATCCAGCGTCTAGCTACGCCACAACCCGTTAGAGACCAACGCCTTACCGCGAGATAGCCAGTTTGCTACCTGGCGGGCCCGACACTCGCGCCCTAACTACAAATTGTGACCAGGTTTCTCCGGTCTCTCGATTGGTTCCGAGTTCGAGGTCGCATTAACTGGATACAGTGAAATATTCAGATTTACAGTCACTTTCACTTGAAAGTTAAAAAGTCTGACTATTCAACTTAGAATAGTCAACTTAGAATTTGGTAAGTTTTAAACTGACCGAATCGTAAATATCCTATAATGGGTAAGTAAATGAGTCAAAATAAAGTATGAAAGTCACTTTTTATATTCTTGCGCGACAATCCGATAGTACTCATCAATATCAAAGCGGGACAAGGACGTCAAAATGACAAGGTATATACATTTTTTGGACAGCTAAATAATATCCGAATGCTGCCGAAATACGTCAACCCCGGTCCAAAATAATAAAATAATCATTAGCGTCGTCCTTTATTGCGGCAATAAATCATATTTGCCGTTTCCCATCCCTTTTCGCGTGTGAGTTTTGGCGGCGCGGCGACGCCGACGCCTGCGGAGCAGCAACTACTTTCTTAAAAAAAAGTAGATTGGCCCTTCTAAACTATATCTTAGGACAAGGGATACTCCATATTAGAACAGTGGATAACAGTCCTGAGCCTTTCTTTTGAATTGTGAAAATACGCATCAGAGTTACTGCTGCGGGATAGCAATAATTTGTTACATTCTTGGCAACACAACAAAGTTGTTGGAACAACAGAGCGTTTTGTGCGTTTAATGTCAATGCTCAACGTCAGTTTGTCAATGCTCATGTCAGTTTGCTGGCCATAAATTTATTTGCTTACCTTATTATCCGGGCAATATTACAACAATAAGATTGAAGTTCGTATGAACGCGACTCGGCAGCTACTTTTGCGGCAAAAGGGCGGTATTCATATCTGTATGACGTAATCTGCGTTAAAAATAAATATTTTAATATATCATATAAACTAAAAGTTATAATATATCATATAATCTCCTTTTCTTTCTTTCTGACATAACCGTGCCTTTTCAATATGACTCAGGTAGTCAGCTCCCCTTAAGGGGTCGTCCATTAATCACGTGATGTTTTTAAGCAACTTTTTAAACCCCCTCTCTCCCCTGGTGATACGTGATGAGGTTTTAGAGGAACCTCCTCCCCCAACCTACCTAAAATCAAGTGTATTATTTTGGTACAAAGTATCTTTAACATTTTCAGGGTATTATCTTTAAATACAGGTATAAATAATAATCTAGACAGACAGTCTTGGAAAAGCTGATAAACGAGCAGCTTCTTGTGGCTAACACTTGGTTTGAAAAAAATCAACTTTTCATAAACCCATCAAAAACGGTAGCGATGAAATTTTCAACTACTAAAAAGAGTGACAAAAATATTACGATTAAAATGGAATCAGAAAATATAAATATTGTCCGAAATACTAAATTCTTAGGGATCACTTTAGATGAAAATTTAAACTGGAATCAACATATCGATAATTTGTGTGCAACTTTGTCATCGGCAGTCTATGCTATAAGAAAGGTGAAATTTCTGGCTGGCGAACGTGTAGCGATCAGTGTGTATCACTCCTGCTTCCATTCAAAGATGTCTTATGCGATACTACTATGGGGTAATGCAACCGATACCCATCGCATTTTTGTGCTACAAAAGCAAGCCGTTAGGACAATTTTTGGTGTAAGCAGAGAAACACATTGCGCCCCTTTTTTTATTAAAGCTGGTATCCTTACTATATCGTCTATGTACATATATCAGTGCCTTTTATACGCCAAAGAGAATATTTTAAATTGCGAGCTTCACTCCACTCGGCATAGCCATAATACGCGACATAAGAACAATGTGTTATTGCCGAAAGTACGCTTGACTAAATATCAAAAAACATTTTTATATATAAGTTTTAAATTGTTCAATGCTTTGCCATCATCAACGAAAAGACTTGAGATGGCAGCATATAAAATCTGCTTGAAAAATCAGTTAGTCAAACATGCCCTTTACAAACTGGACGACTTTTATGATATTGCGTCCACAATTGCTTGATTATAAATATCCATAGTATGACTATACTTTCGAACTAAGTTTTAGATTTTATTGACATTGTTTTTAATTACGCATGTTTCAGAATTTTTCTTTTTATGGTATTGATTATTATTTGTTTGATTATTGATTATTTTGTAAATTTGACTATTTTTAAGTAATCACCTCTGATTACAATTATTTTTTTCCTTTTAATTAATCAAAGCGGTTTTATCATCCGGTAAATTATGATTGTAAAAGTTGACATGTTCCTCAGTATTGTGAAATGCTTTTATGGAATGAATAAATGATGATGATGATGATGATGATGATGACACTAAGGTTGCAGGTTGTTTCTGACTGGCATAACAATTATAAACGAAAGGCGTAATCATGTGAAAAACATATAATGGATATGTTTAAAGGAGATTGTCCTCGGACCACGGATTAGTGAGACTTTCTTCAATATTAACAAGTGGATAGGTATATTGCAAGTCGGCTGTTGGCACTGTAATTTGTTTAAGATCAACGTCGGTCTCATGAAGCTACTCGGCGTCATCATTTTTGTTGCATTGTTTTTAGGCAAAATATACGCGGCAACTATTTATGCATGTATTCGGCACTAAAATCACAGACTAAGACACAGACTAAGACGTTACACGTTCAGTCCGGCATCAGTTCAGTCGGTGACCGTGGTTAGACTGGAGGGAGACTAATCGTTTATCGCCTAGACTGATGGACTGAATTGATGGATTTTCATACATTTTAATAATTTCTCTCAGTCCATCAGTCAGTTCGCGGATCAAGGTCGCGGACTGAACTGATGCCAGATTGAACGTGTAACACCCGTCTTACTGGCGACTGACAAGCCAAGCCGGGTGGTTGTCGCGGCGGGCGGGGAAATCGTTGCGTGGCAACGGCGAGTCAAGGTCATGCACCGTTTTTCGGTTTGTAAATCGCGCATTAAACAAAAAAAATATGCACTGCACCCCCCCCCCCCCCCCTTCCCTCCCCCTTGTGATATTTCTTGATTTTTTCCGAACCCCTCGCCCCCTTTGAGCCTCACGTGATTAATGAACGATCCCTAACACAGGAGTGCCTATCAAGGCGGCCTCGGTTGCACTTTTTTTTTCCGTAACACATTAGAAAAATATACATCTAAATAATTTATGCGCTATTTAACCTGGGCTCAGACAGATGTAGGTATGCCTAAATTTAGACGGTATAAATTACGGCTAAAATTAACAAATAACGGTAATTCCTAATTTGTACATTATTTTTCTTTTCTTTTATGCCCTCGCACTTGAATGTTTATGTAACCAATAAATAAATAAACATTTAAAAAAAAAATTGAAATAGGTAACGCTTAGCAGATATTTATAAATAAACATATATTTTATTTCTGTCTTTTGAGCGGGTATAGTCGTAAGCGTAAACGTGATAGCATTTTATCCACGGTGTTGAAAGACATGTATCGGTTGGAGCAGGCTTAGTCGGATGCGGGTATCACGCGGATTCGTCTATACCGCGCGATTACATCACAGGCAAGCCACATCCTACGAGACAAACCCCTACACATACGATCTATCCATTGTAGGATCACGCAGGTTATTAGACGTAGGTATTAGTCATTTAAATCTGATGGTATTTGGTTATTATACACAAGAAAGTTCTACCGGCCACCAAGTTGTACTGGCGATGTTTTCACCTAAAAAACCAAACAGTGGCATACTTGGGTTCAATCAGGCCTATCTTCCTTTTCTATCACGAAGTTCGACGCCCCCTACTGCACGCTCGGTCATAAGTCATGATTTGAACGTGCGAAAGAGACGACAACGTCAAAAGGGTGAGCCCGTCACAGCACAGGCCCCTATGCTTATTTTCTGCGTCGATTTAACTTTGATGTAGGGTACGTAATTTGTGGCCTTCTAGTTACAGCAAATGAATTGGAGGGCGAAACGGTGGCCTGCTAGGAATGTTGTTTCGCAACATGTAATCTTTCACAATTCAAAGCTGCTTTAGTAAGTAGGTTTTCTAGGTCAGAGTTGTTTTTTTACTTCAGATAAGCCGAACGATATGCCTAGCGTCTAATAAACAACATCTTTCAATATTCTTGTTTACAGTAATATACAAATCTTCTTGTAAAAGTACTTCTTCTTCTTCGTCCTAGACCCTGTCCCATTTACTTGGGGTCGGCCTTTCTTGTTCTACTCCTCCACTGAGCACGATCTTGTGCTGTGTCGGCGTCGAGTTGAGCTTCTCTTAGGTCTTTTTCCACCGTCTTTAACCAAGTGGCGGATGGTCTTACAAGAGCACGCTTCCTCGTTGGCAGTTCTAGGGCAAGCTTCAATATTCTGAAGTTTTCGATGACATAACAAAATATGTTTTGTATATGAATATTTTGTATATGTAAAATACTATAAAAAACTTTGTAAGACACAAGTATCTACAATAAACATACTCTTAAATATAACTTATTTACATACAAACTTATTACATACATAAATATACCTTATACATTTATACATATTATGCAACACATCAGTAGGTATCTACTATAAATATCTATATTTATATATTCACTTCTATATATGTGTAGAAGATCTTGGTCATACACAAAATGATGCAGACCAAAATGCTGCAGTTAGAGTGGAAAACGAAACAACTGTGCCAACTAAAATACAAAGAGGGGTACGACAAGGCTGTATATTGTCTTTACTTCTATTTAATATATATGCAGAAGAGATTTTCCGAAAATTGTCAGCTATCTGTCACATGGGCATTGTTGTGAATGTTATTAACAACATACGGTACGCTGACTTTTAGTCGGCACTGGCTTAGCAAGGTCCGAAACAGTTTCCTTCACCAAAGCCTGTGTTATTATAATAAGGTCCCAACGCATATCAGAAGTCTTGGAGAGAACCAATTCAAAAAAATCTTATTTAATGGCTTAGTCAACAATTCAGTATATTACTTAAAAGATTTGGATAATTCTGAATTCATATTCCAAGATCATTCCAATATAAAAAAATATGAAAAAATCCCAATAATTATCTTTGCTAAAGAGAGTAATTTTTATTTTTATCGGCGACGGTTATATTGCTGGATTTGACAATTAATTTAAATTTTGATATTTTTAGTATACTAATATCTATTTTCATGGCTATCATATTTTGATAGCCATGAAATTATGGCTACAGACATTGTGCTCTTTATTCGATCAGCAATTTTCATTATTAGATTTTTTCTATGGTTCTTTTATTAATGGTTTTCAAACCGGTTATAAAATACTAAAATTTATTTATATTGTCACAACTCTCACGATTTTTAATATAATATTCCTTAGTTAATTACTTACAATTTTATACGCAATGACACATCCAAGTGTAGGAAAGCCTACCTACTGGAGCAGAACTAAATTGAATTGATGATACGGGCACTGATCTCTAACAGTTTGGTATCACTACAAGAACTCCTTGATAATGTTAACGAAGCAAGTAAGGATATGGGCCTGAGCATCAATGTTGCAATAACAAAGTACCCACTGATCTCTAAGAAGCGGCAACAACATAACTCCAAGCTCTATTTAGGTACAGAATCGGTGGAAAAGGTCAATAAGTTCAAGTATTTGGGAAGTTGGATGAATGAGAACGGTGGCCATGATCAAGAAATACACGTCCGCATTGAAATGGCTCGCTCAACTTTTTTTTTAAATGAGCAAAGTTTTGTGTGATCAACTTTTTTTAAAATGAGCAAAGTCTCGACCTAATGCTGCGTATAATCCACTGCTATATTTTCTCTGTTCTACTATATGACGTAGAAGCATGGACTCTCACTCGAAACACGACGAAAAGGTTGGAGGCTTTCGAAATGTGGATATACTGCCGTATCTTGAAAAGCTAATGGCGTGACCGAGTCACTAATATTGAAGTACTGAACCGACTTAAGAAGATGATGGAACTTCTGAACGCCATCAAACACAGGAAGATGTCGTACTTCGGTCACGTCATGAGGAATGACAAATACGAATTGCTTCACCTCATTATCCAAGGCAAGATCGCTAGGAAGAGAAACGCCGGCAGGAGGTGGCATTAATTCTAAGCTAAGGAACCTTCGGGACTGGCTTGGTTCCAGCAGCACCTCGTTGTTCATAGCAGCGGCCACTAAAGTGAAGATGACTTTGTCCAACCTCCGACAGGAGTGGAACTCGAAGATGAATATATTCACTATACGACGTACCTGTATTATATATCTACATATCCATATGTTGAGAAGGTAAATGTCTAGGGTTGAGAAGGTAAAGGATCTATGAGTTCTCTTTGATTCCCAGCTTACGTTCAAGGAGCACATTACTGATTTGTCCAAGTCCTCTTTTAAGCTACTAGGGTTTGTTATTCGCAACCTAAAGCATTTTTACAATGTACGGGTTATGCATACATTGTATAATTCAATTGTGAGGAGCAGATTAAAAACAAATGCAGTTATATGGAATCAACATCAGGATCATTATATCTCTATGTTGGAAAAAAATCTAAAATGTTTCTTACGCTTTATATATTTTAAGCAATACGGATATTATCCGTAATTATACCCTACTAGTTTTTTACTAGGCATGGTGGGCTATAACTCTCTTAAGTTGCGTAGAGAAATGCTCGCCATGGCCTACGTTTTCAAGCTGATTAGGGGAAGAGTTGATAATCCTAGCATGCTAGCGAAGGTTTGTCTCTTTGTTCTGGACAATTATAATCGTGCTCGCACTCATAATCTATTTGCGGAGGAGTCTAAGTCGATGGAGTCTGCTTACCCGAGCTTTGCGGCACATAAATGCGCTATGTTCGACAGCGTCTGACTTTGATATTTTTACAGCGAGCCCGCATCTCTTCAAGGTGCGGGCATTGCGCTACTTGTTTATGTCATAATAATATAAACTGTTTTCATTCTTTATGTACTGTAAGTTTGTAAGTTTTTCTATTCTTAATGCCTGTATTTGTATTTAACGCTTATTTAAGAATGTTGTGTATGTACTTTTAAGAATTCTATTTTTTTTTATATTTATGTGTATATTGCATATCAACGCATTGGTATAAACTGTAATGTTGATTTGCTTATAAAATAAATAAATAAATAAATATACCATCGTTCAGCTTCTTCCTAAACACTTCCTAATGCCTTTCCGAGCGATTTTTTATTTATAAACTCAATATTTAATTTAAAATTTGTAATTTTCAATGCAAATATGTTAATATTTTACTACTCTTTTACATCGGGTAACAAATATCGGCCAAATGTTTTTTTTCTATATAAGTATGTATAATACGCTTTTTTTATATGCATTATATGTTTTTCGAAATTATTATATAAATTAAGAAAGATCTTGGTAAATGTCCGAAATCGAAAAAAATATTTACATTTTTCTGGAATTCACCCCAGCTACTTTTGAAACGACGCGGTGGTCGCCCGATCCCGTGTGTAAGGCGGGCAAGTGGCGCTACAGTCCGCAATACATTTGAACTGTATCACCGCTAACAACAGGTTGAGGTCGCGCAAGCGACTGTGAGAAAAATTTGGAAAGCAAAGTATTAATAATCTGGAGAACCGCATCAATAATCTGGAAAGCGTAGTTTCGTATCAAAGAATGTACTGAAGCAGCAAAGCAACAAAGGGTGTAAGGGGAGAACGAAACAACATCTTCTCCGGCCAAACTGTCATCCTACACATGCTCGCGCTAGTGGTTCTCTTAAGAATAGCTGGTAGCGGCGACCCAGGGGTCGTCACGGTGTTCCCTGCTAGACAATAAACGAGGCAATTTCGACCGAGCTTAGGCGGTATAACCTAAAACCCAGTAGGACAACTATCTGGCAACGGGAAAACACTGCACTATTTTCCCTAGTAATCAGCTGTATATAGATAGGACAAAAAAAGGAGTAAGCAGAGCTGACCGCCAACCTTCACTAGTTGGAGAGGCACCCAAAGAAGAAGAAGAAGAAGCGACCTCGAACCTGAGGTCAGACTTGAGGACGGAGAAATCCGGCCACATCTGGTTGTACGGGCGTGAGGTCGTCCGTTTGTTTTAACTTTCCTAGTGCCTCGAGATAAGGAGTGGGACTCTCACGCGCATACGCGCTACCCTTCCGGTATGCGTGAGGTTGTCACAGCACGACATCTCGGGCAGATAAAACAACCCATGTCGTTAGAACTGCCCGGGTGGTGGGCGGGGTTTCTTCCCCCGCCTGTCATATAACGTATTATATAATAAAGATTTGGCATATAAATATAATAAACGTATGAAATAATTAAAAAACATCGGAGTTAGACGGTGGACTGTATTGTCCCCTTAGTCTCTGCGTTCACGTCATGGTTCAAAGAATGATTATATATCGTCATAACTTCCTGGGGTGGCAGGTTCGCTCGTTGTATTATAGTTGACAACTTCAAAGTGATTATGCAAGTTCCAAATGATATGGTGACTTAAATAGCGTCCGTAGCCACGTTGACACCGGTTCTCTTCGTTGTTACCGAGGTTAAGCAGCGGTGGGCGCGGTCAATACTTGGATGTGTGACCGCCTGAGTGTATGACTGCGTGTTGCTATAATTGCCTTTCTAGAAGATGTTGTCAATAGGCAACAATGCGGGTTCCACAATAAGACACATGCCTTGTGGGTAAAAAAAAGAAATAAGATACGATTGATCGTAAAAAAATAAAAACTGCCTGGCAGCCCACTCTCTTTTCAGAGTGAGACGTGGATATTTTATCACGATCCTTACACTCTGAGGACGAGTTACATGCGTACAGAATTTTATTCTCGGGGGTTATCTAGTTTGGGATGGGTCGCCGCCCGTCACGCCGAAGTCGAGTCGCTATTGTGAGGGGTTGAGGGAGCTAGGGGTGGCAATGTGTGGGACACCGCCTATAAATTACACCGCGATGCCGCCTGACCGCCGCGACCGCCCAACATATCGTTTTAATATTTGAACAGGTCTTCGGACAAACTCCCGCTCTGCTCCTATCCTATTATAATAAAGTACTCCATCGAATAGACAGCGTTAAAACTGCGCTATAATCTTCGGTCATATTCGATTACACCTGCTACCTTCTGTCCCATCACTCAGACATTATATTGGATTCGATAGGAACGCAACAGCAAGCACCTTTTTATTTAGAGTGTATGAAATACTCAGCCACAGAAATTGTGCTTTCCAGAAAGAGCGCCCCCAGCCATAGTAAAACAAAATCAGTAGGACATCTCGTTGCCACAACAAATACATAATTGACAAGTTGTGATTCCATTAAAGCAAAAATGCAATTCTTTATAATTATTATAAACGTTTATGTATTTTTGGTTTATAGATCAAGAGTTGGTTCCAAAAATTGTACTGTAACAGAATATATGAGTTAGTGCTGACTTTGTGTGACAGCATTCATCACTTGTTGCATGTGTTCAAAATACCTACATTTGAGTAAGTTAAAGTAGGTACCTAACAAAAACGCATCTACTGACCTACCTACGCACTTACATACATATTCACCTACTTACCTAGACACATACCTACGCAAATGAACAATAAACGTTACCTCGTAAATGTAATTTCGTAACGTAAATGTAAAAACTCGTAAATGTAATTTCTGATAGGTTGCATTACAGCCTGTACAGAAAACATTCCACTTTTGTATACTTAGCTGCCGCGCCACAGCCCTGACTGGCTAGCACCGAGGCGCCCGAGAATCTACATATGTAGTGGTAGCGTACGGACAACGAGCGCTTGTACGAGTGCGAAATCGGTGCGTACTATGGATATGTTATACTGTTCTTATTTTACGCCCTAGCCGAACGCGTTGAATGTCGACCTCGACGAAGAGTCTATATCGACACTCTATAGCAAGCTATACTTGCAAGTTGTTACCTACAACGAGCGAACCCGTCACAACAGAAGGTATAACTATATTGATCGATCATTCGACCTGGAGTGAACGAACAGACAGTGGAGGGGACGAAACAGTGCACCGTGTAGCTACGCACACACGCCCGTCAGAGGCCAGCGCTGCTTTACTTTGGAGTCAGCCGACTTTCGGGTGACCCTCTATTGAATCCCAGGACACACAGGTATTAGGGGAAATGAGAGGGCGGACGAGCTGTCGAATGCGGCCCGTACGCTCGGCGCTGCTAGCGGCATTCGCCTGCCCCCCTCTGATCTCTTCCCCACCCTTGATTCCCAGTTATCCCACAAATGGACACAGAGGTGGCGTCTGTCATCCAAAATCAAGGCGCAAAGGTACTCCACCTTACAGCCGCGGATCCGACCTAAGCCATGGCTCCACATCAGCCACTTAGCCGCAAGGAAATAGCAGTCATTTGCAGATTGCGTATTGGCCACAGCTGCACTCCCGCTCACCTATATAGTATACACATTACACGTCCTCCCGTCCCCCCAATGCGATTATGGTCATGCAGTCTGCACTGCTGACCACGTCTTTTTTAACTGCCCATTTAACAACAACTATCCTAATTTCGTCTCGGACCTTATAGCCCTCAAAATTCAGCTTCCACTGTGTGTCGACCATCTTCTCTCCCTTAACTCTCCAAAAGTCCTCAAAATCCTCTGTAAATTTATCTCCCTCAACCACATTTCCCTTTAGTAACAATATTCCATTCCATAATATACTAGTTCCTACTGTTTCCTTTATTGTATGTTTTGTGTCTGTTTGTTTCAGTGCTGTCCTACTAACAATAAAGTTCCCAAATTAAAAAAAATTAATAACCACCTGGCAGAAATCACCCTCATTGGGTGGATTGCCAAAAGGAAAAAAAGAAGAAGAAAAAGAAGAAGAATGAGTATACATTTAAATAATTATGTAATTTTACTTTTAAATATTATTATTTATTTATTTATTTATTTATTTATTTATTTGCAGCTGTTATAAAAAACATATACAAAAAAAACAAGAACACACAGATTAAAAATTAAAACTATAAATAGACAAAGACTATGAAATAAAGCTACAAACGCTGCAAATTAGGGGTATCTTCAGGATATCTCTTATCCTGGTTTTCAGGACACACCTATTAATTATTGATACATAGGTATATGATTTTTAAAATAAAATAACCTAATCAAATAAATCTTAAAACAAAAAATCCAAATAATCATAATCAAATAAATACACAAATTGAAATAATTAAAATCAAGATATTTAACATCAAATGATATTAAAAGAAAATAACGTAATTACATAAATTTAATAATCTACATATAATAAATCAAAAATAATCAAAATCAAAATATTTAACATTAAATAATCAGGTTACAAATTAATAAATAAACGAAGACAATAGTAATAATCCAATTAGCAATAGTTATTTTAAAATAAAAAAAAATTTGACATCTAAATATCTTCCTTTAATAATAAATATCTTCCTTTAATTATAAAGTTTTCTATATAATATTTAAATTACATTAATAAATATCCATGCTATCAATGCTTTATTTTAAGACCGCATATTGAAAGAGCAGGAAGTGAAACTTTCATGCTACAAAAACGTCAAGATTTTATGAAACCGTTACCTTTCTACGGTAAAGTGTCTCAACTGTGATTGAAAAAGTCTGTGATACTTATACAAAAACGACCTAGTTTTTTGAAATTTTGTATACTATTTAAAGGAGAATTAAAAAAACACATTTCTATAACACAAGTAACAAACGTTCATTTTTATCATTCGGCGATTTATGTACCTGCCTTTGAGTAATATAATTATGAAAGTATAGTATACCTCAAACCATATAAAATATATGTTATACCTACTCATTTTACATGCAACTTGATTATTTCCAGTTTAAATTCAATGGTCAATTGCTGTGTTATAAATCCATGACATTAGATGTTAGTGTTTCAAAATATATCACATTATATGTTGTTACAGGGCTGAATATTTTGTTCATCTGGCTGATATAGATAGGCGTTCTTGGTGCCCAAATTGAGTTGGGATCGACACTAACTTGAAGACAACTGCAACACACGTTGCATTATGTGATTCAGTCGGCAGGCCCCGCTCAAGGCCCGTGACGTCTTCGGCTGGGCAATTATCTTTTAATGGGACTTCAGTTAAGCCGGCCCCGTTGACCCGGCTTTTAGTGAGGCGTCACAAGGCTGCGTTCTGTCATATGTTCCGTATTTTTACAAGAATTTATATACATAAATTTAAGATCGAGTTTACCTATATTATAGCTAGAAATGTCGCAAATGTAGCAATGTCGCTAGAATGATGATAAGCTATGTATACTATGTCGAGTACATGGCAACTTCTGTGAAAAATTACTGCTGTGCTGCGATACCAGCGCTGACAGTCGGCTAATCTAGCAAACTGCGCGGGTACCGGGAACCGGCTTTCGGACATCTGGTGGTCTGCTGTGCAGCGGAGCGAGCTCACGGATGTGCTCGTGCGGCGAGGTGTCGGCCCTTCACTTAATTCGGATTCCGTTTCTCTAAAGTCGCGTCCCAGAGTCTCATTTCTGACGTACAATGGGGCTGCCGATACTTAGCCCAACGTTCAGCACCCGTTGTATATTTCTCCGCTGAGTTGCCAAGATCAGGTGCTGGTGCCGAGTACGTGAGCTTCGTTCTCATGATCATCAGCAACAGCAGTCGTGTTTTCACCGGAATCGCGGCTAAACGAAGCATAGGCAGCAGCGTGAATCCTTTACCGCCAACATACAGCATTTATAGTCTAAACCTCCGTCTGATAACAGGGATTATGTTGACAAAACAATGATTTTGTTTGATTTTATTATACAATAATTCATGAATATGTTATTTAGGTGTGGCCGAGAAGATTGAACTAATCAACTAATATTAGATAAATTCATCTTATTCGTTAGTTTTCTCAGTGTGTGATTATTTCGAAAAGCGAGCATTGCGTTCTGGTAAAACTGCACATCTGCGGTGATAACCAATATTTTTTGTAAAATCTATCTCGATAATTTATTTATCGGTAGTCTCGCTTCGAGTTATAAACCACGGCATGCACGTGCAGCAGGTAGCCCACAGCGCTTGTCATATGAACTCATAAATAAGAGGCGCATGGTAAACTTATCACTATATACATAACTTTCATACTTTATATGCAGTGACTACATATAATAATATTATCTCCGTGTGTATTTGTTTAGTTATTATTATTATATTGCCATTCATTACTTTGAATATATATTAATTTTTGATGTTTTTTTAAATACGATTTGTTTTTTATGAGTATATTTGACTGTCATTGTGAGTAAATTATGGGTATTACTTTTTTTTTAATTTGTTGTGTGGGGGTTTTCTAAGGTCTTTACTAGCCTTGTAACACTGCGACTATTGCTGATCTATTGTGTTCGCCACTTACTATAGAAATAGAAATAGATATATAAATATATTTACTGTCCGAAATTGTGGTGGTACATTTATGGTGATAATGCGTAAAACTATGTCTCTCACAATTACCTTTTATTATACACATTGGCAAATTTACTTATCTGCTAATTATAATATCTTGATAAAAAATGTAATTATTTCACTGGTTTGCCTATAATATCTAAAGCAAATCAATAATAATTCATTGAATGGCCTGAAATAACATTTAAAATAGAAATATAAAATGAAAAAAATCTAAACAGACCGGATAAGTAGCACTAACAGTAAAAGACAATTAATAAAAATAATTCACCAATAATGTAAAAATTAAAGAAAATAAATCAAAATCAAGGAATAATCAAAAATCCGCCTATAAATACGAAATGTATATAATTTAAAATGTGTAATCTTTCTAATTGAATTATTTTAAAAATGAAAATGAAAATGCATGCCCAAAATATAATATTATAAGAAATATTCATTTAATTAGTAAAAGCTTTTATTGTCATTTTTTTAACGCTGCAGTAAACCCTTTTCCTTTTATTTCTTTCATATTTGCGGGTAGGTGTTTATAGCTTTTAATTAAATTGTATAATATTCCTTTTTAAATAGAGTTAAATTTGGCTTGGGTGCTTGTAGCTCATGTTTATTTCGTGTGTTAAAGCCGTGTTCAACATTGTTTATTTTGAAATACTGATCGTGGTTATTTACAAATTTGCAGGTTTCCAAGATGTATATCGATATAAACGTTAGAACAAACTCATTTTAAACAGTGGTTTGCAGCTGTCAGTCTTTGGAATTCCACATATAATTCGTAAGCATTGTTTTTGTAAGATGAATACTTCCTCTGCGTTTACCGAATTGCCCCAAAGCGTAATTCCATATTTTATACAGGCGTAAATATATGCATAAAATGCCATAAAGGCTGTTTTTTTAATCTGTAGTTCGTTTTAAAATCCTTAGCGCGTAGCATTTTAAAATCCTTAGCGTATAGTTCTGCGCTAAGCCTCGTGTCATTTAAGAACCGGAACAGGCTTTTAGCGCCAGATTGTTTTACCTCCTCAGGTTGGAGGTAATGACCCCCCCAAGTGGTTGTATCTTTTACGCCTCAGAAATTGTTAGAAATATGGATGATTTATTTAAATTTTTATTTAATTTTCAAATACTTTCAACAGTTTATCGATAACTTTAGATATTGATAATTGACATTTGTTTTGAATTTTATGTAGGTAATTAAGCTAATTTTAATATTGTTATATTACAATTAAGTACGATAATGTTTAACACATCTCTCAAAATGATAATGATTAAAATAAACTGACAGCCATAGAACAAGCGCCAACCTTGTTAAGTTTTGAATATTGTAAATTATAACTAATGTATTGTTTTTATGAATAAACTAATTTGAACTTGAAGATGAAAAAATATCCTATTTTTATAACCAGTAAGCAGAATAACAAAACGCAATAGCAATATTTATTTACATATGTTTTGAATCCAATATTTCGATAAGAGCGCACCGTGTGAAAAAAGTTTGCCAGGATACGCCGGAAGATGCAGCATTTGCGATTTGATTTACAACCTCGTACCATACGATACACTGTACCCGAATATAGTCATAATAGTAAAAATCCGTGGATAAGACATGTCGGCGCCGAGGAAGTGCTAGGCGCTTATCGCACTTCCGTCGAGTAGGGGTCAGTTTTATGTTGTCAGGCAGCGCCCCGACGCCGACGGCGACACCAGGGCGTCGCACTGTGGGTTCAACTCTTCAAAAGGTTTACACCTTTCTCTATCACGTTGGGTGCTATTGGGCCTTCTTGCAGTTTGGCCACTAAGATCCATGTGTTCAGGGTCGATCAAACTCACGGTCAACACCCATCCGGCGGCCTCCACGCAGAAGTGCGAGCCAGGGTAGGACTCAGGTCTACGAGCCGGTTTCCCCTAGGAGTTAAGCTTCGGGCGCTCCTGGACGGATTGCGGCGTCAACCAATCGATTGTGCATTCTGACCGACAGCCGGGGGAGCCTGTAAACAGTGCTGTCTCCTATAGAGCGGGGGTAGTTGTTACCTTACGGCAACTGCTCTTGAAACTACTAATCGGCTACCCGATACCGTGTGAACAACCGAGCAAAGGATGCCGTGGTCGGCAATAGATTCGATAGATACCGTATCACCGCTAGGCAAGCGACCTCAAACCTGTAACCCATTCGGGAGACAAGAGTAATCTGGTTGCAGCTGGAAATAAGGGCGCGAGTGTCGGCCCGCTGGATGATAACCTGGTTATCTAGCGGTAAGGCGTTGGCTTCTTACGGGTGTGTGGCGTAACTAGACGGTGGACTGTTTTCGACCTAAGTCTTCTACGAACAGACTACGGGTGGCAGAACAATCTAATATCTTTAAAACTTCCTGTGACGAGTTCGCCCGTTGTAGTTGACAGCTCTAGTTACACCTTTCTCTAGAATAGTCGCAGTTTGAATTCGCGTGCGCGAGTCGCTTACGCTGCATCTACCTGCAGTAGCGGAAATTTGGCCTTGGGACCCTTTGCCCGGCATGCCAATCGAGATCGAGTGATCCATGGGCCATTTCTAAGAATAGGTGACAGTAGATCACCTTCTATTTATTATAAAAATTTATGTTTCCAGACATCCATTAAAATTAGCGGGTTGTGCAGACACAACTATTACCTGGCAGGCACAACCGTTAAAGAGACGCCCGATGTGTTTCCCGGGTTCACACGGGATCCCAACTGTCTATGATTGCAGTATATAGCCGCAAGCAGAGGTCACTGGGGCTCTTCCAGTTTCCTAATGGTTTCGTGCAGCATGCGTGGTGTTGGTCAAACTCATTGTCATTTTGCCTGCCCAACTAACGGTTCAGGTCCTATCTGGTAGCCTCTTCGAAGAGGGGCTTACAATGTCAAGGCCCCTGTTAGTTTCTGCCACGGCTGTAATCCTGCAGCTGTAATCGGAGGCGGCTGGTATCAGAAGATCACGGATTCAGGAGAATACCTCGGGCGGAACTGGGCGGTTAGAGCACCATCCGATTTGCTAGGCGTTGAATGCCAGGAAGGTCAGAAGACGTATGTTTCCCGTGATACCGGAGGGTAGTCGTCGACCAATGTCCATCCGAGTGACCATGGCTGGCAAAGGGCGCGTCGGTTTGCAAAATATTCAAACCGAATAACCGCTTACGTCAGGTAGAGACCGCGCAAGCGACTTCAAACCCGTGACCAGATTGGGAGGCAAAGAAATCTGGCAAAATCTGGTAGGCAGGGGTGAGGCGGCCCGCTGGGTACCTACTTCCCAGTGCCTCGCGTAAGGCGTGGGCTTCGGGCGTGTGGGCTTGACTAGACAGTAGACTTTGTTGTCCCTAAGTCTTGACGCTTTTTCCAGTATGAAAGAACGATCAATATCGTTATAACCTCCTGAAATTATGGGTTCGCACGTTGTAGACGACACCTCGAAAGTGTGGCTCTTTCAGGGTAGTCCCTCCGGGAAGGCTGCCAGATGGCAGCTTAACCGTGAGCTGGGCCGACCAGAGAAATTCGACTCTCAATATTTCCTAAGGCACTTGGAGCTGTCAACTACAACGGGTGAACCCGTCACCTCAGGAAGATTAAACGATATTGATCGTTCTCTCTCCCGTGAGGAAGACAACGGACGGCGGGGGTAGATTTTGACCTGATGTCACCTATCCTTAGAAACGACTTCGCGTAGAAGCAAGAGTAGAAGACAGAGAAATCCGCTGAAATCTGGTAGGCGCAAGGCAGCTGGCTCGATTTATTCCATCCTTCAGTTCCTCGTGGTTTGAGGCTTGGCCTCTGCCAGGATTGTAGCGGAGCTGGATCAGTAGATCATCTTCGTCAAAGTCTTTGCGACGCATTTCAGGGTGAGAGGACGACAATAGTCCTTATAACATCATAAGATAGCGGGCACCCTCGCAGCAATCGACAAACTACAACTGTTTTGGGAAACGACGTTTCCAGACTCCTCCGGTATTGGCCGAATTCAACAACGCCTTCAAATGCGGGCAGTGATTTTCGCCCAGGGCCCGCCCGAGGGAATTCGCCCAGCACACTGTTCACACTACTGATGACACGGGGAGCTAACGAGCCCATGATGAGTTGGCCACGATGACCCATGTGTTCAGGGTCGGTCACACTCACGGGTCAACACCCATCCGACGGCCTCCACGCACGGGGTGCGAACCTGGGCAGGACACTGGGTCAACCAGTCTCCCCTGGGAATCAAACCTCTGGCGCTCCTGGACGGTCTGCGCACCGTGCGGCGCAAGCCAATCGATTGTGCTCTCAGACTAACAGTCGGGGGAGTCTGGGAACTGTATTGTTTCCTATAGAGCGGGGGTGGTTGCCTACCTTACGGCGACTGCTCTTGAAATGACCATTGGCCATCCGATCCCGGTTCAGAGTCGGGCAAAGGACGCCTTGGTCCGCGATAGATTCAGTGCACACCGTTTCACCGCTTCGTAAGGGAGAGGACCGCGCAAGCGACCTCGAACTCGGAACCAATCGAGAGACCGGAGAAATCTGGTCAAAATTGGAAGTAAGGGCGCGAGTATCTCGAGCCCGCTGGGTTTATTCCTGGCTAACTCGCGGTAAGGCGTTGGTCTCTTACGGGTTGTGGCGTAGCTAGACGTTGGATTGTTTTTGTCCAAAGTCTTCTAGGCTCACTGCAGGTCGATAGAACGACTAATCGTTAAAACGTCCTGTGGTGACGGGCTCGCCCGTTGTAGTCGACACCTCAAGATACTGATGGCATGCGTTCCAATTGCAAGCATAGTTCATTGAGGTATTCCGAGGCAAAATCAAATCTTCTAGGAGACTACCAGGTGAGAGCTGAACCTAGTAAGGCAGACTAACGAAACAAACTGTCCATCATGGCTATCAGGAACTTTAGCCCTTGTTATTTATTAACCCACTGTGCGACGCGATGCCACCATGAGGCGCGGCGCAGAGGGCCCGGAGGGAGGACGCGGTCGCACGGTGCGACGCGCCAAAACCGAAGGGGAAATTATCAGTTTATGAAGCAATAAATCGCAAACAGCGCGATCGCCTTATCGGTGGCCGGCATAAATCGCGCTCGATGAAAGGGGAAGTCGAAATTATTGCGTAGATGCTCTGGCAAGGACACTCATTAACGATTATTTATTATCGATATTTCACCAATAAATCTTCCAGGGAATAACGACGGATTAGTTGGTCATTGAAATGTGCATTTTATTTATTTATTGTATTCTATTGTATTCGGAAATCCTACAGCATTATAAACTAATGTAATTACCAAAATATAGCTTAATAAAGTATAAGTCCGATGACTAATTTCCACAAATTAAGGTAGTACAACATTTTAACTATAGCAAATACTAGAAATGTAGAAATATATTAGAAAAAAATAAAAAATACAAAAAAGAGAAAAAACAATACCTGGGCACTTTATAACAGAAAGAAATTTGATTATCGTAAGTCATCAAATAGGGGACGTGCGTCGTAGGTACTTGCGTGTGTGCGTGAGTTCTGTATGTTTGATATATTGTAGATCGAATCTATTTAGCCTATTACTTATTCGATCTATCACGGCATTTACGCATGGTAAGAATGCTCGTGATCTGCTCGGTTTCCGAGTTTCGCCTGTATTGGATCGTGTGTCTGTCTCATGATATTTTCCGTAATTATTTTTCCTAACGATGCGTGCGCTCAATTCACGAGCGACGCGACGTTTACACTGAACGTAGAGGGTAGGGATGATTGTGAGAGCTGGCATGCAAATATCTATCCGTATGTGTGGGTTTCTGATATACTGTATGTCCGAGAGCATTGTTGCTTCTCGTCACGTTGACATCCAAAAGAGCCAAGAGAGCCATCCTTTTCTACTTTATAGGTAGGTCAATCAACTTATCGGGTAAACCTAGTTTTTGGGTGTATGGAATTTAGAAGAGCCAGGAATTATACCACCGTTGTTATATTACCCATCAGGGTACAGAAGGGGTGGTCCACATAGCGAAACCAGAAAATAGATTTAATTTTGAAGGTTTTGATGGCCAGTTTCTCAAAACATTCCATGTAGTCCCTAACTATCGGCAACACGGGGCATCCAATTACTGCTCCGTTGATTTGTTTATAATAATCGCCGCTCCACAGAAAGTAGCAGGATGTTCGGCAATGTTGAAGCATGTCGGCGTAGCTAATCGGAAGGTCCTTAGAACTTAGATTGTCTCTCACCACTGTAAGGTAGTCCGACCTGGACAAATTCTCAGAGAGTGTAACGGACCTTAAGTCCATTACATGCGATCAACAAATGCATCGATTTCCAGTGAAAGCCACAGACACAATTCAGCTATTATTTTGACTCGTGCAGCTATGAATCAGCACGATGAAACTCGGAATATTTTTGGATTGCATCATTGATCGGCCTATATAAATCGGCGAAAAAGTAACCAAATTATCATTCCCCGAGTGATCACCTTCCCCCAAGGTTGCGACGGCATTCGGCACTCTCTCTCACGAGTTAGGTCAACGAATCCGGCTCCTTGGTTTCCTTTCCGCATTCTCCCTGAGTCTCGAAGCATCAGTCTGTAATCCCACAGACTCGAGCCGTGCCCAGTACAAGATACTAGGAGCACACGCACAATCCTCATCCGTATATCCTCGTAACCGCAGTCGCGCATCTATACACTCGCGTCAACGTAAATTATTCGGCAAGCGTTATAACTGGCAATATTCAAACCTTCGATCAATAAATTCCTTTCTACTTCACATCAAAACCGCCTTTCAATACGGAGATAACTCGTAAGTTGATACCACCACCCAGGGACGTACCGAGGGGGGGGGGATACACTGGACTTATCCCCCCCCGAAATGTTTGAAGTGTTGTATTTCAAATCCTAAAAAAAAAAATTCCCAGCGGGTTTTTAGCGATATGTCGGGATTTCACCGCTTGACTATCTGGCAACACTGGCCGGGTCCTCTCTGAAGCCGGGCGCCAGACGATGCTACCAACACCCTCCAGCGCCGGCTTCAGTCGGTCGCCGCTTCACTGCGGTCGCGGTCGTATTCGTGATCCGTCCGTGTCTACATTTTCTCCATCAAATTCGTCGTCTAGGACTACATCCATGAGTCATTTCGATTGTTCAACATACTCGTATGTAATAAGCAAGACATATTTGTGTCCGTGTGTCGTGTAAAAACATTGACTTTAAAAAACTTAGTTTTTTAGGTTATTTCTATGTGTAAAGACAATGAAGAGAATTGACACTTTTTTTAAACCTGCGCCTAAAAAAAGGGCGTCTTTCGTTGAAAACTCAACCTTTGGCGATAGTGTCAACATAGGGGGCATCACTGATAAACCGTCCCACAGCATATATGAAGAACAACAGCCTGCGAGTCCGGATCATAGTGTTTCTGAGGAACAGTTATTGAGCTCTGCTAACCACGAAGAACCGCCTACTAATAGTTCCCCAGGTTGCAGTACTAAAACAAAGAGTGATGTATTCATAAGTGATAGTTCTCCTGACATTGGCATTGTATCAAATGCTATATATAACAAACGCTCGCCGATAATACTCAATGATGCCCAGAGAACTACAGTACTTACTGACACTTTCGTTCCTGATTCGTCCTTTATATTTCCAGCTCGATTATACGGCAAAAGAAAACTTCGATTTCGTAAAGATTGGCTGCAGAAATGGGAATGGTTAGCATACTCCCCGGATAACGATGGTGCTTTCTGCAAGTATTGTGTTCTGTTCGGATCAGAGCATGTTGGAAAAGGTTCACACCAGACTGTTGGTAGTTTCGTGTCGAAACCATTCAAAGACTGGAAAAATGCTACAGAAAAATTCCGCGAGCATTCAGTTGCAAAATACCACCAGTTTTCACAACTAGCCGCTATCAACTTCACAAGAATAACTTCCTCAAAAATTCCAGACATTGCAAGCCAAATAAATACGCAAAGACAAACAGAAATACAGCAACATAGAGCAGCATTGAAACCTATAATTGAAACTATAATTTTGTGTGGAGAACAAGAATTGCCACTTCGAGGCGACAATGACAGCGGTCCTCTAACGCTGAAGAAGCCAGTGGAAAAGGACGGAAAGTTTAGGGCGCTACTAAGGTACAGGGCGGCTTACGACGACTCGTTAAAAGAGCACTTAATAAAAAGTTCTAAAAATGCTACATATATTAGCCCAAAGATACAAAATGAAATTATTGACATATGTGGAGAACTAATACAAAAGAGAATTGTAAGCCAAGTAAACGGTTCAGAGTGTTTCGCAATTCTTGGCGACGAGACCCTCGATATAAGTGGTACAGAGCAGTTTTCCGTATGCGCAAGATATATTCACGAAGGCATTCTTCGAGAAGACTTTTTAGCTTTCATTCCCATATACGACCTAGGCGCTGAAGCGATAAGCGAAGCCATACTTCACAAATGCCGCTTGCTGGGTCTTAACTTAGAGAAAATAATCGGTCAAGGATATGACGGTGCCGCCAACATGGCCGGCAAGATCAACGGAGTACAAGCAAGAATTCAACAACAATACCCTGAAGCTGCGTACGTGCATTGCACAGCCCATCATTTAAATCTTGTCCTGTCGCAGGCTCTTTCTGTGTCTAACGTAAGAAACGCTCTTGGCGTTATCAAAGAAGTATGCAACACATTGAGAAACAATGCTGCAGCTGGAAAGACACTGAAAGAAAACATAGAAAAATACGCTCCGGAAAGCAAAAGAAAAAGACCCGTGGGCTTGTGTGAAACAAGGTTCATCGAACGTCATGACTCTATAAATGTTTTTTGTGAGTTGTTCCTCCCAATAGTCGTCACATTGCGCGAACTGTCCAATACAAACAGAGCAGTTTCGTCGACCGCAGCAACTCTTTTGGCTGCGATGGAAAAAGGCTGTTTTTTAATATCGTTGAAAACGTGCGAATTAATCTTCAGCTTCACATTACCGCTTTCAAAATATCTGCAAAATCCTACTCACACTCTGGCTTCTGCCATGGAATTCGCAGAAAGTGTCACCAGGAAATTAAGGGACATTCGAAACGATGTCGAAAAGGAGTTTTCAAAACTTTATTCATCTTGTTCTGAAATAGCAGAGAATATTTTGGATATAGAAATAAACCCACCGCGTGTCACAGGTCACCAAACTAAAAGAAGCAATCCCCCCAGTGACTCAGCAGAAGAATATTACAGACGAGCTTTATTTATTCCTTGTTTAGATGACGTAATCTGTGGTATGGAAGATAGGTTCGGCAAGAACCGAGACTTGCTCTCCTCACTAGAAGTTGTGCTACCCAAAAATGTTGACGAGAAGAAAGCAAGTACCCTAGAAATGTTGAAAATGTATTGGCCCGATGATGTTGAAGAAGTTATCATGAAGGCTGAATATCGACTCTGGTGTTCAAGATGGAAGGATTTTGAAACCAAACCAACGGACCTGATGAAAGTCTTAGATGCGTGCGATCATGGATTCTTTCCTTCCATCAGAAAGCTAATACAAATACTCATAACTTTACCCGTATCCACAGCGTCGGTGGAGAGGTCTTTTTCTACGATGAAAAGGATAAAATCTTTCGTCAGGAATAAAACAGGAGATGATCGACTGACTGGCTTAGCATTGCTGTCTACCCACTCAGCTTACTCTCCTACTCCGGAGGAAGTGCTCGATGTGATGAGCGCTAAGTCAAGAAGGAAGATGTTAATTTAATGTGCCTATGTCAAATATCATTCCTGTAAATTAAATCTTCCTTTGCTGTACTTTTTTCACACATAAAAAAATGTCGTCTATGGATATCGCTGGAAAAGTCTTGTTTCGTCCACAGCAGATTTTTTTATTCATTTCAATTTAAAGGATTGCACCTTAATACATTCTAGGAAATTTTAGTATAATCATCTAATCTTGAAAAGCCAACATGTAACTTGTGTTTTGTTGAGCCCGACCGAGATTTTTCCCGAATCACAGGCCTTATTACAACCAAGACTGTATTTAATTAAATCCTATGTTAGTTAGAGAGCTACTTACCTACATAGTTCTAAAGAAAGACTCTGTAATGCATTAGGTATATCAACATAAGAAAAATTTGCTGTATCGTTAAAATTTTTAAAATTAAGTAAAAGTAATAAAGTATTGTACTGTTATGGTTTTCTATTTATAATAATCACATTTATTGCAAATCTTTACTTAAACTTGTAAACAGACATCTTTATTTTACGTTCTTTTATCTAGCATTAAATGCGAAGGAAAATTAATCGTCGTTTAAATTTTGTACTTCAAATTATTATCCCCCCCCCGAAAAAAAATCCTGGGTACGTGCCTGCCACCACCTCACACCGAACAACCTGGAGTCTTGTGAGGGGTGGTCCCTCACAAGAGTATTGACTTCAAAGCATACCATTATTTCATCTTCGGCCAGTTTTAAGCTATTAACAATGTTTACGAAATGCCGTGAGTCTTTCACGTAAAATGTCATTTTGCTCCTTAAGCGGTTGGATTGGAAGTCACTAGCTAAGTGTATCTGATCTACAGAGGATATGTGGGGCTATCGATTTGGCTTATATGTTGATATCTTTTAGGAGTCCGATTTTTCCCAATTCTTTGCTCGTAGTCCACAGTATCAAGTGTGACGGTTCGCAATAAAACTATATCCTTGTTATCCCGCAGATATTTTAACCCTTTTCTCTGGGCGGCTGTGGTGTACCCTACGGCTTTGGAAGCTTGGCCTTGCGTACGAAAACATCCACATGCTGTCTGTTCCTGGTGCAGGGATTTTGTAATGAGAGATGACTCCGTCAATGCTTCCGTTGATACAGGTAGATAACGCGGTCCTTAACGTGCTCAAATAATGTTATTAGGATTGACAGGTCATAAGCGGTAACAGGCAATCCGAGCTTTACAAGAACCTATGAAGGCTTTGCCAGGCCGCTCGTAATATACCTTCTTTTTTCTTTTTCTTATAAATAAATTGCTATTTACCTTTCTCAATAGAAAGCTGTAATCTCCTAAATTGACAAGGGCGTCGCCGTCTCATCCCGGAAGCATTCCCTCTGCACCCTCTCAGCCATTGTGAACATAAATAAGCTCCTGCACTTTAGCAAACCGCCAGATTATTGAGTAGCGCCATTTTCCCCGCATTTCTGACGACGGCTTTCTCCCGTGAGCGAGTTGAAATCACGCCAGGACAGATAACGTCGCCCCTTACAAATGCTTAGAATATACGGGCAGTGCTATACCATTGATTATATAAAGCATTAGATTTCTCAATGCCGTAAAACGTTTTGGCACCTCTTCTGCGCCGGCGACATGCAGGTGTTGCTGATAGCATAGCCCGGCGAAACAAATAGCAATTAATTTGGCCATCTATAATAACATTGACAATGAATGATCTTTTATAAAAGACTGATTGAATTTAAAAATTAATTATTAAACCAATTATAACAATAATACCATAAAATTATTGGTGCCACTATCCCATATATCGCCATCTATCGCATTAATGAGCAGTCACATAATGCGATAGATGGCGATATATGTGCATGCAGCAAAAAAAAGAAAGGTCAACCTCGGAATGACAGATAATAAGCTGGAAACTCGTATACACTTTCATTTTGGCTTTTTAAAAGTTATATCATAAGTTTCATAAATTCTCGTGTCTTCGTCGTAAGTTATTCCAGGTTAAAGGTCACCGAGATTCACAGCTGATCTTGCATTACAGTATGCATGGCTGAGCGCTGCGCGCTCTCCGCACTCTATCTCAAAATCGGTTGAGCGCATGAAAAAAAGTTTGTTACGAAATTCGTAGCAAATTGTATGCTCTACAATGTTTATAATAGATGTTATCATCGCTTGAGCTGTAGAAACATTAAAATGAATCATACAATATGTGATAAAATATAAAACAAATAAGTGGATTCAAATTAAACTTATAATTATATTTAAATATATCGACTTTTTTAATTGTGCGCCTAAATCCTTCTTCAGCTGTTCCATGCCTGTATCTATATCTTCAGTAGAATTCTTGTGTTTAGATGATGGAGTAGACTTAATAGATATGTCGGAATCACTGCTACATTGACCGGTGGCGCTGACAGTATAATGGCGAATGTAATTTTTAACGGCTTTTCCAGCAGAGCATGGCTTGCATTTCCAGGTTTTCATTGTCAATTTGGTGATTTTTTTGCCCGTGGCGCATGTGGCGCATATAAAATGTGTCCGTGGCGCATATAAAATGCTCGAATTGCAAGCATAATTTCGCAATTCGAGCATTTTATAATATCTGTGACTTTCTTTATTTCTTTATTGCATTTTTTGCACACTGGAGAAATCGGAACCATGATTTAGTTTAATTATTGATCCTATTCAATGTTATATTATGATGACTACTTCAATAGTCTACTAAAAGGGTAGCCGACTTCTATCAGGGGTAGCCGACTTCAATAGTCTACTAAAAATATTTTTATTTCTTTCTTTTCTTTTTCAGATTTTTCCCGTTATTCGGGAGCAATCCCACACTAACAACCCTGTACTTGTTGAGAGTTCTGTAGTGGTGTACTGTTGAGACAACATTCAATTCGACTTGTAAGTGTAATGTGGGGTAGTCAAAAAATATATTACTATATTGATATTGCAACTCACTAATTTTAGCGGTTCCTTCCTCGTATTCCCATAGATCTTGGAATTTTCACAGGGGATCAGAAGTTCGCGAGTTACTAACTCAGATTTGGTGAAATATTTTTGAAGAGCTAGTAAAGTAGCTAGTCTAGTAGAGTTGGGCGATGAATGTGTATACGAGTTTTCAGCTTATTGTCACTCATTCCGAGGTGAAACTCCTAATATGACTGGGACTATATATGCTAATTACATCAGAGTAATAATACGGTGACAGTAGAATGTAATTCAATTCAATTCAATTCAATTCAATTCAATTCATTTATGTCAAAAAATCTTTACAGATTGTCGAAACTAAAACTAGGTGTTAGGTACATTTAATATTATTTACAATTTAATTCCTTCGTGATTTCATTTCCGTTCAGTTCTAAAGTTCACTTTGTAAATTATACACGTCATATACAGATATAAATTAATAACGATAGGACAGAGTTCAATTTGTAGATAAAAAAATATAGATGGAAGTCATGTTTGCTAGATTATATACGCATACTTGAACAAGTGGTATTTATAGTCTAGAAGATTATTATTATAATTCATTATTATTAATTATTAAAATTAATATTTGTCATTAAAACGATTATTAAAGATTATTAAAATTAAAATATAATTAAAATTCATTTATGTCATATAATTCCTTATAAATTAGTAGCTTTCTGACTTCCGAATAGAAAATTAATATTTTCTTTTCCCTACATATTAGGTCTTTTAGGTTTTGTGGCAGTTTATTAAAAAAGGACATTCCCACGTAGTTAGGGTCTCTGCGTAAAATTTCTAGGTTCGGACGAGGTAATAGTAGATTGTTCCTCGACCTAGTCAAGTGATTATGTACTTCTACAGGTTTCTTAAATTTAGATATGTCTTTATAGCTACTAGTTTGATGCACTCAAATAAATATAGTGATGGCAGGGTGAGTATATTTTGATTCCTGAATGATCCACGACACGATTGAAAGCTGTCCATGTTATTTAGAATTCTTATTGCGCGTTTCTGCAGGGAGAAAATATGCTGCCTAAATTCCATGGTGCACTGAGCCCAGAATGAAATGCCGTAACGTAGGTGCGACTCAAAGTGGGCGAAATATATGCATCTGGCGTCTGTTTTACTGATAATTTTACACATCTGACGCAGTAAAAAGCATGCTCTAGAAAGCTTGTCACTCAATATTTGGGCATGCGGGGTCCACCTTAACTTATCGTCTATTACGACACCCAGGAATTTGTGCGTATCAACATTGCTTACCTTGTGCACCCCAATTTTTAGTGCCGGAATATTCGGAGAAGTCTTTTTGGAACCAGAATGTATCATTGAAACAGTCTTTGAGGCATTTAGAGCAAGGTTATTGCACTCCAACCAGTCGTTTAGTTGCACTAGCTCTTTATTCAATGTGTCAATTACTCGATCTAAATCCTGGTCGGCATAACTTATGCTGGTGTCGTCAGCGAATAGAATGACCTCAGAATTAGTGACCGCTGATGGAAGATCGTTCACATAAATTATAAAAAGAGTTGGTCCTAGTATACTCCCTTGTGGTACCCCAGATCTAACTATACACTCATCAGAAAATACTGGCCTAATTACGCCTCCCTCATTTTCAGTGAGTTGCACTAATTGTCGTCTGTTATAGAGGTAACTTTGAAACCATTTCAGGCCGTTTCCTCGGATTCCGTATCTTTCGAGCTTGTATAATAAACGCTCGTGGTTAACCATGTCGAAAGCCTTCGACAGGTCGCAGAAAACAGTTCCTGAATACAGTTTTCTGTCCGTGTTTTTATATAATGTAGTTACCATATTTTTCAGTGCATCCATAGTGCTTTTATTTTTTCGGAACCCGAATTGGGCATCTGATAGGATATGTTTTTCTTCCAGGTATTTTATAAGTCTAATATTAACTATTTTCTCTAATATCTTGGACATAACAGGAAGTAAAGCAATTGGCCTGTAATTTTCTATATCAGTTTTCGCATCTTTTTTATGTAGAGGTATTATCTTTGCGGTTTTAAACTCTTCAGGGAAAACCCCATCTCTGAGGGAGATATTAAAGATATGGGCTAATTGCCCTGCTATTACTGGGAGAGCAAGTTTTATGGTGGAAATATCTATGCTATCTACCCCTGTTGACTTTTTGTTCTTCATTGATCTTAGTAGTAGTAGTAGTAGTAGATGGAGTGGGGGGCTTTTTTCCAGCCCTTGATGTCACCTAGATCTGTAAGGTCTTTTGTAACTACCCACTGTGTGGTTAGGTCAATTGTCAGCTAGTAGCCCGGTACTTCTTACCAGACTAAGTAGGTCACTGACCTTCAAGTTGGGCAGATCGCTGGGTTCGAGAAAGGCTCGTCCCAGTAAACTGTGTCTTTTGGCGGCGAGCCCTGGACAGCGGCCAACAATGTGTATGCTGTCTTCAGGTTCCTCGCCACATATTCGGCAATCCTTGCTCTCAGTCAAGCTAAGGTTGAATAGATGAGCTCTAAGGGTCGTGTGTCCGGTGAGGAGACCGATAGTAGTTCTAAGGTTCTTCTTGCTCATGTCAAGTAGGGCCTTGGTTTTCTTCTGTAGTGGTTGCTCCATCATGGCTTTTGCCTGGCGACATCCCTGACTCTGTTTCCAGGAAGCCCGATGTTCCTGCTCCAAGCAGTCCCTGATGATTTTCTTACCTGTAGCGAAGGGGACCCCTACAGCTGGCTCCACTGGGCAATCCAGTGTGCCCAGTTTTGCCAGTCTATCGGCCTCTTCGTTTCCGGGTATGCCTTGGTGACCCGGTATCCACATTAGGGTGATTTTGTTGGATTTTCCCAATTTGTTGAGCTCCTGCATGCAGTCCCAGACCACAGAAGATTCTGTGGTGGCTTTAGCCAGAGCGTCCAGTGCTGCTCTGCTGTCAGAGCAGATGAGGATTTGTCTGTTTTTTACCTCAAGTCGACTTTGTAGTTTTATGCATTCCAATATGGCAAGTACCTCGGCTTGGAAAACCGTAGCGTATTGTCCAAGGGGGATGCTGATTCTGTGATTGGTTTTGGGTCCGTACACGCCTGCCCCAAAACGTCCATTTGTTCCTGAGCCGTCGGTGAACCAGGCGTCTGCGTTGTGGCTTTGAAGCCACTGCGGATTTTTCCATTCTTCCCTGGTGGGGATTAGGATTTTATAGGATTTCTCTACCGAAATTTTTTTCCGTAGTCGATCCTGGGTCAGAGTGAATGGGCTTTTGTGGAGGAGGTTTAGCTCAGGATGATTGTGCCCTCCACGCTTCCACTCGCCCAAACACTTCAGTCTGTATGCTGTAAGTCTGGCGGAGTGGATCATTGATCTTACTATGTTCGTAATCTCTACGGCGTTCGTTGGGCGCATAAAAAAGTTATGGTGGCTATGAGGAATATGTCCCGTTGACGTGCTCGATGCTGCTGCCTGTTGGCAGCAGCATCGAGCGAATGATCTTTAGATCGCGAAATATTCAACTTTGAACGTTTGACATTAGTACTTTTACCTCCCAAATATCTGGCATTTGGTATTATATCTAAGAAACAACTTACCGATTTTAAACTCGTATAACCAACTCACTCTCAGGCGTCCTACACCTTCTGGATCCTCATGTATGTACATACCTCATTAAAGGTTTTCTTTAGACATATATGTACTACGATACAATTCTCCCCTAATCGCAATGACTCTGCACAGGAGATTAAGGGATGTATAGGGTGCTGGAAGGCGTTATATAGCTCATAGCTGGAGTCATGCTGAGGTCGAACAAGCTCAGCTTAGATCATTATTTACGAGGCAGTAAAAAATACATTCCCACTGTTCTGTAGATTGATTCGTGGCTAGTATAATCCCTAAATCGGGGAGGCCTATATCGATACTGCAAATTAGGAATCGATGCCAGATTACAGAATAATTCAACATTGTAACGGGGAGTAGTATTATGCTGACCCTTTATTTATTACATTGTATGAAAATCGTATCATGGAAGTATTCTAATAGACATCGACCGAAAATGACCCGATATTACGCATATTAACAAAAGAAATATTATATGTCCAAAAAGGGAAATTTATTTTATACAAACTATACCCGCGTCTCCACTCGCGTCGAAGTCTGTGTGTTGATGACTTTTTGTTTTGCTTATTATTTTTACTTTCCCGGTCCATCAACCGACGAGAATGGAAATTATTGTAAAAGCGCAGTTTTTTAAATCGAAATCAAGACGGAATAGAATAGAATAGCGTAGAATAACTTTATTGTGCTATAAAAACATAACTTAATGAATATTACACTGGTTTCATAAAAAAAGACAATTTTTGCACAAATGGCGGACTTATCGCGATAGCGATATCTTACAGTCAACCATTTGATAAAATAACTCCTAATTTTCACCGTACAATACATAAAAAAGTAGTAAAGTTAAATTTAAAATAAACTTATACAAATATATGTCAGTAACTTATGCTAGGTTGCTCAGGGAGGGATAAAGGAGAGGTCAAGGTGAGGTATTTGGTTAGTGGCTGTGTAAAAATAAATGTTTCTTCAACAATTTTTGAAAGTATGCAACGAAGGTGCATGCCTGATAGAGTGAGAAAGCTGATTCCATAAACGAGCAGAATGGACTGTAAAAGAGTGTGTGTAAACAGAAGAATGATATATCGGAATAGCGAGTGTGTTATCCCGGCTTGATCGAAGTGGAAGATCGTGGCCTCCCAAAGGGTGGAAATTCTCCTTGAGATAGGAGGGTGAGGAAATATCTATTTTGAGCCCCCCTGAGACGATTAAGACCATTTCCAGATTGAAGTACTTGAAGTACGTCTGTGTGTCTGTCTGACTGCGTGTGTGTATTTCTCCACGATAGCGCCCAAACGCTTAATCGGGATGAGCTGAAATTTGGCACTCTAGCATCGTTATGGCAAGAGTTGAAAAGGTGGGGGATTGTAATCAGTTCACCAGGGGGCGTACTATTCATATTTCAATCTCGAAATTTTGAGTTAGACACTTGAATTATGAGGTACACAGATGACTCATTGGGCCGAAGTCACATTCCGAAATTTTGGTTTGAATATCTCATATCTAAGCTATAGGTACTAATAATATTTATAATCCGCAATAAATTGTAATAATTTTCGTGCGATGGCATCGTTCGTCGAAAAAATGATTTTTGGAGCGTACACAGGGTCAATGCCAGGGAGCCGGTCCCGGTGCGACGGGTGCAGGGGCCTCTGTCACCGCCCTTCGCCCACCTCTCCATATCAACGTTATATGTTGGCGCTCGGTCCGAACCCACCCTTAGCAGAGAAACGAACCGTGCTGCCCGAGTTGTCACAATGGAACCCAACCGGGTTCGTCCGGCGGTCATCGATTTTATTTATGAATTTTATTATTCAGATGAAAACATTCCTTGGCTACTTGTCGGTAATGTCTCGTAGTGACACAACCGATTTTTTAACACGCTTTTATTAGGTCGACCTGAATGTAACTATGTAATAGAATCTAAGGTAACTAATTTAACCATCTTCTAAGGATTGTAGCGTCATGAAAATTGGCAGCTGTATGTAGTTCTGATGACAATAATATGGTACTGTCGAACTGATCTGATGGAGTCGGAAGATATGAACTGGAACTTCATGATGGAACATCGTATCATAGCTGTGTTTGGACTTGTTAGAAAAGTCTTGGGATGAACTTTCACCACGATTAGGTTTCAAGGTCTGATTATGAAGCCGGAAGATAGGCACTGGCATTTCATGATGGAATATCGTATCATAGCCGTGTGAATGTGAATATCGTATCATAGCCCGAAAGCGTGTTTTTAGCGTTTTTTAAAAACTAATAATTTATTCTGCTGATATATAGTGCATTGCATAAACATATTGTTAGATAAGGCATACGATATACTTATAAAAATATATTTACGAGCAGCAGATTTTAATATTTAATAATAATAGGCGGTACAGAGTATTCTGAGCGCAGTAGTGATCAGTATTAAAGCATTTCAATACATAACTCTAAGAAGGTATAGAAGATGACTACGTCGTTAGTATTCGTGTAAATGACTGCTTTCCGAAGAGCTTTTTTTGGTCGTGGCAGCAGGAGATCAGTCGTTATAAGAATAAGAATAAGAATAATTTATTTTCAAAAACCCGATCTGGGTATAGAAATTACATATCAAAAACAATTGGTATTTCTACAAATAAAATTACATTTCAAATTACTCATAAAATTGTAAAAAAAGTCTATAAAAAACTAATAATTGAAAAAAAAACATAAAAATTCAAAAATAACAAAGACATAAAAACTACAAAAATAAAAAACAACAGAAATAATGAGAAAAAAACAATCAGCAATTCAATAAAAACAATACATGAAAACTAGAAAAATAGAAAGCATCCAAAGAGTTCTACATACACCACATTTAATAAGGATCAACCTATCGATCAACAATCAAGAAATAGAAAAATGTATCGACTCTCCAAAGAACAAAAAATCAACTGGTCTCGATGACATACCTGTTAGCGTAATTAAAATCCATAAACGTGTACTGGCACCTTGTCTAACATATCTTTACAATTTAAGCTTTTCAGAGGGAATATTTCCAGATTGTCATAAAGTAGCCAAGATTACACCGATATATAAAAAGGGCGATCCCACGAGCGTAGAAAATTATCGACCCGTAGCCCTACTGAGTAATTTCTCAAAAATTTTGGAGAAGGTCATCGAAAAACGACTAAATGGTTTCCTACAAAAATTTGTGGTCATTTCAGACGGTCAATATGGATTTCGGACAAAAAAAACTCCCCGGGGTGGCGGGATCACCAGTAGCCATTGACGACTCTCAATAGAATCTGGTTGAAGAAATCTGGTTGAAGAAATCAACGTGTATTAATTATTTCTTTAAACCTTATTACATTTCCCACTCTTCCTCCGTGCAATCACTAGAATAGATTTTTTTTTACTCATTTTGGCGTAAATCGGTTTCGTGTTTTTCTTTTTGTACTGCCTGCATTTGAAAATAAACGTTTGGAAGGAAGCGATGTTGCTGGTGTTGGTAATTGGTTGTTTTTGTAGATAAATAAAAAATAGCTACAAAAAATGGCAACACTGGTGAGAGTTGAGTTAAGTGAATGAACCTCAACGCAGAGACAATAGCATAATGAACTTTATTTCCAACCAATAAAGTTCAAATTCATGTACATATTGAATAAATGAAGCCAAATATCTTGTTATTTTTTAACTGGCACGCATACACATAATAAAACGTCATAAAACTTAGTTTTAAAAAACGTTCATAAGATTTATTCGATATGATACTTGCCTAAAACTACTCATTGAATAAATGTGTCGATTTAATAAGAATCGAGTACAAAAGTATCGGTATCGAAACAGAGATACTCGATACCAAAAAGTATCGAATAGTTTACCGTGTCGCTAAGAGCCGGTCCACACGATGCGGCGCCGCACCGACAAATTTCGCCGTATGGACCTACACACGTACAGTGCACGGTGCGGCGCCGCAACGTTACTACGACGCCGCAGTGGGCGAATAGTGTTGTAGTTAATTGTATGTAGAACTAGTAAAATAAGGTAGTCAATGCCAATATCTTCTTCGTTGGCACTCATTTTAAACACTTCGATTAAAAATTAACAAAAATACATGAAAACAAATGAAACAGGCGAACATGTACCCTCCTTCGACTGCACGAAATAACTGTGTGGTGCCGCTCTGGCGCATATTACCGGTTTGCGTGCGGTACGGTGCCGGGTTGATTCATCTGGCACGTGTGAAGCTACACTATAAGTTGTCCAGCAATACGGCCGCCAAGTTTACACCAGCAATATTGTCGAATATTGTGTGCAATATGAATGGATAATGCATTATCACAATTATCGCGATATATATTACTAAGAAAATCGTCACCTGTCGAAGAGACAGCTTATCAAAGCTGTAACGTCAAAACCAAAACGAAAAAAAAAACAAAACTCTGTGTGTGACGACTTTGAAAACTTCCCCTATAATGTTTATAAAGTGTCCATAAAGTTTAATTCTTTCAATCGCGGTCAATTGAGCCAATTTAAAATTCCCGCCGCACTGACAACGAGTTAATCTGTCGCGGCGGCGCGTCGCTTTAAACGCTAAAGTTAATTTAGATTTATGTCACTTATCATTTGTTTCTGCCTAAATCGTAAACGGTGATTCAATTATTCTCGAGGGCCGGCGGTGCCTTTAAAAAGCAAGCGGAGACATTTCGAGTGGAAGAAATACGGCGGGAGACCTGCTGTCTGTTGCCTCTCTCTCCCTCTTACACTGCGTTATCCTGAACGGTGATCATTGAAGAAGTCGTGCTAGCTGAGAAGAAGTCGAAAAATTTGGTTTACATTCCCGGCCCACCAACACACAAGGAGGGAAAGTTTTGTGAACGCGCATTTTTTTTCGAGATGCAGACAGAAATATCCATGTTGGGTTACCTGAGATGATTAAGATTATTTCCAGGTGGAATTATACATGTGTGTCTGTGTTTATTCCTCCACGATAGTGCCCAAAACCTTAATCCGGCATGCAGGAATCATTTAGTAATGGCAAGAGTTGAAAAGATTGTGGTTGAATTCGATCCACCAGGGTGCGCACTAGTCATAATTCAACCTAGAAATATTGGACTTATAGACTTGAAATTTGGTACGTAGATGCCTTGTTAGGCCGAAATCACATTGAATTTTTGGCGGGTAATATATTGAAGCTAACATGTTTGATGCGTTGCATTCTCACTACCCGCACTCGTCCCCGACTATCCCTTTCAATCAGGTCAACCTCCTTCCCGAAGGGACATAATGCTGAAAATCCTTCCATAAGTCGGCTACTTGCCAGGATAGATTTGGGGTGATACAAACGTTTTTTTTCA
The DNA here is from genome assembly GCA_944548615.1 of Micropterix aruncella. Classification (NCBI taxonomy): domain Eukaryota; kingdom Metazoa; phylum Arthropoda; class Insecta; order Lepidoptera; family Micropterigidae; genus Micropterix; species Micropterix aruncella. The sequence continues at coordinate 2,002,743 of OX155951.1, forward strand.
TGAGAATTAGATAGAAAGTCCACCTTAAAATCTCAACAGACAATAACTGAATCTTTTTTAGTCCTGAAAGATTTTAAAATAGACCCAAATTTCTCTAGGAAGGCATCGGAAAGCCCCCAAGCGATAAACGTAAATTATAACTAAATTAATTACTTTTATTTTAACATCTTTGAAGCATAATTCATTGACAATATTACACTAATTAATATTTAGTGCTAGATTAATTCCGTTTTATATATAAATATTAGATCCACAATGTGGTTTTCTACATCTCGACTAAACGGCCGCTATGTAAAGGCTGGAAAACGGGCAAATGTAATAAAAAGAAGTCGAGCTACACCGGGGGGATTCCGACTGAGGTGTTATTAAGAGTCTAGTCTTCTTAGCTGTCTCCAGTCAGCATGCTGTTGGTACGACCATTAATTTATCTCTCTCTCTCTCGAACCTCGATTCCCTTTCACCACTTAAAATCCTCCATAAACCGGATAAATTGAACGCAATTTCCATTTCGCGCCGTCATCCATATGTAACGGCGCCACAGGCGTATCGATATCGGTAATAAAATTAATTTATACGCCGGAATCAAACGGCCGAATAAATAAATACCGACCGTGGGCTGTTCCTTGTGCATTAGAGTGGCGAGAGAGAACGGACCTAAAGTCCCTTTTGTTAGCCCTACGTGCGGCCATAAACTTAATTTACGGCTCAAGGAGAGGAAGGAGGGGGGGGGGGTGGTTGCTGGGCCATTCCTACCTAATCCGCTACCTAAACACCCTAGACACCCATTTGCTCGTTGCAGTTGCAGGACGGCGATAAGGATATACAATTTTTCTATATTATGCTGTTGTGTTTTGTAGCTTTTAGGCTTATAAAGGGAGTGATGTGGTTTACATGATCGATTTTATGTATTTTTAGTTTAGAATTTTCGCTTTTCCGTACGAATCAGAAAAAAATATAAAAAAATACCTTTATTGTACTAAAACACTAATAATGGTAAAGAAAACCTAAATTCTATTTTTACTTAGTACAAACCTATCATTTTACGATTTATCACAGCTTACCGTTGTAATATTAAATAAGAGAAATAATTAAGTAGCTCACATACATAAACATATAGACTCATAATACATATACATCCAGCGTAACGAATCAGCGTTATAAGAAAAGAGAATGTCGTCCACCTCAAAGGAAAATTATCATTTAACTTTTTATTTCTATGGCTTTAAATTTTAATGTACCTCAAGGCTCCAATTTAATTGTAATTTGTAAAATCGTAAGATAATTTTTGAGTATGGCAACTCTAGTGTGCGTCTGTTACACAATTTTAAATTACGTGGATTTCTGAGTTTTGATCTATCGATCGGCGGAGGACAGCTGTATGGATTAGAAAAGAAATAACGCAAGAACACGGGAAATGGTATCAAAATCGGAATAATGCAGTAAGTCGGTTTTTTCCTATTTGTTTTGACACTTTTAATTGTATTATGTGATTATTTTAGTATAAAATACTTAAGTTGGCAATTACTAATATTTTTTGGTAATTTATGCTTTTAACTGTACTCTGTGAATATTTTTGTATAAAGTACTTAAGTTTGCAATTATTAATATTTTTTGGTAGTACTTATTTTATATGTATGCCAATATACATGGAAAAAAATCTTGTTTTTTTTATATTAATCTATCGTGTAAAGCCGACTTTAGTCGACGTACCTGTCGCTTTTTTGTTACTTTAACTTAGTAGCTGCCTAATTTGTGATCATATCAATTGTATCATCTCCTGTTGTAGGTAGATACATTCTATTGGAAATTCCGTTTGAATGATATTTAATGTTGGTATTGTTAAAATCAAATTTATATACTCTTTGATTCATTTTATTTCGAAATACTTTTAGCAAACGGCGAATTCTAATGTAGGATAACTAGCTTGAACTGATTATTACGATATGCTTTTATTCTATATGCTGAATGAATAAATTGATACTGATGCTGATACTGATAGAATAGCAGATGGAATAGCAGAGAGCGCGACGCTTCGCGAGCGTAACGCAATACATAAATATATTTATCACTGTTTTCTATCACGAATATTAATTGTTTTTTTTCTGTCACGTGTTGACATTTCTAGATACGTGTTTTATTGTTATCCTGAGGCCTGAGGCAGGGACGAGTGAGGAGCAGATTGGACGGTCGGTGGGGGCAGCCCACCGCGCAGGATCATATAGGCAATCTAGAACTGATCTCTCGTATTTTTACGCTAAGGTAATTCATAACGTTATGGAGGCTATATTTTATTTTATTTTTAGATTACATAAACTTACTTTATTTTCTTTGAATTTAAGCGCTACGAGATGTAATATGCAATTCTAATGTTTATGTTTAATATCTTATTATTTAATTTCCGGTTCTGTTTTTAGTGTTTGTATTTTCTACGTCGAGATTGGCAAATGATACAAATTGACTTCATTTGTTTTTATTTGTTAATGGTTGTCTTTGATAATTATTGTCTATGATATCTTTGATAATTATTATGTGTCAAAAAAGGTATTTAGACTGCAACTTAAGTGGATAAGCAGGTAGAATATTGTAATTTGAAACTTAACTGTATATTCCTACATAACAGGTTTAGACCACAACTTGTTAAATGTTATTATAATTTGTAATAAATTGTGTGTGAATAAAGAGGATAATTATTTACATAACGAAGGTAATAAAATAAAATATGAGTCATTCCATGTCAACTCAACCGGTAGTTGGAATGAGGGGTCTCGGAATTCGGCCAAATTTGGTCAAAACATTTCAAATAGTGACCCTAACAATCCCCTAAAAGGGTTTTGTTTTATTATTATTATTTTAAAAAATAGGCGATTTTGAAATTTTCAGGGTTTTGCAAACAGAGTATTACAAAAAAGGCCATAAAATCTACAGTTTTTGAGCTATATACAACTTATATCTGTCAAAATGTTCATAAAAAAGTGGTGCACATAAAAAAATATGCTCAGCCAAATTTGTTCGAAATTTGAAAAAATGTTCAATGTTCAATTTTTGAACATTTTAGAAAAACAAAAAGGCAATCTCCAAAAAATCTGAAAAAAATGTATTTTGTACCTCAGATTATGCCTAAGAAGTGTGAAAGTATGGTTGTGGGGTTTCGCGTTGTTTACGAGCTATGGCGGTCCGAAGGTACCTCTGCATAGGTGGTTAGAAGTGAATTGCATGGTATATCACTCAGTGGCGTCTTTTGTGACGGTGGCCGCCTTGACACCCGACAAAAACTGAGCCCCGCATGCCCTACTCCCCCCCCAAAACCCCCTTCCCGTTTCCCTGAGTTGACATGGAATGACTGAGTCATTACAATATATATATATATATATATATATATATATATATATATATATATATATATATATATATATATATATATATATATATATATATATATATATATATATATATATATATATATATATATATATATATATATATATATATATATATATATATATATATATATATATATATATATATATATATATATATATATATATTTTCAAATTGAAATTATGTATTATTACTAAATAAATTAACGTATAAAATAAATGAAAGGAGACTTAGGAGGAGAAACTGGACTTCTTCCTGCCTCATACAGTGGTAACACAAAGTGAAAGTCGAGAATCTATGCTGGAAAGGAATAGGCGATTAGTATACCTAAAAACTAATGATTGTTGAAAAATGTTGGTTCTATATTTCGGTGTAAACCGTTAACAAGATAAATGACATTTCTGAAATCGAACAATTCCTTGAAAATTTAAATTCAAGAAATCGAACCAATAGAAATGATTAATAACATTTTACACGATCCAGTTAAAGTATATCATAACCGACCGTGAAAAATATTATTTTTAATGAATGTTTATAAATAAAAAATAAAAAGCAGTTGATGAGTATTAAACCTGATTGAATAAACTACATTAATTTTGTCTATTGAGACCCGAACCTTTTCAAGCGCCTAAAATATAAATAAAAGCCATTTCCCAAGATTTGACATCCCTTTCTTTTGCATTATCACCATGGCACTTTATTATTTTAACTTTAAAACATTGATCAAAAGTTAAATTGTGTGCCCTGGCATGCAAAGATATTGGGAGCTATCTTTCATTTCCTACACTGGCCCTATGATTATTTAGTCTAATATTAAGTGGTGTGGTTGTTTCGCCGATATAAAAAGCACTGCAAGTCTTACACAGAAGCTGATATACTATATTTTTTGAATAACAACTGCAATGAAAGGGAACCCTGTAATTATTAGTAGTATTTGGACTGGAAAAAAGGACTTTGATCTAACAGAGGACAAGTTTTACAACGTGGACGACCACAAGGTTGAAGACCCAAGTTATTATTACCTACAGAGAAATTTTGTTTATTTTTTGTTTTGTTTAATATTGATCTAATATTAGGTGGTCTGCGGAAAGATAAAATTCGTGGTAAATCTAGGAGATCTTTAGTGGACGCATCATTAGAAATAATAGGAAATAAATCAGCCAATATATCTCGCAGTTTCTCGGCTCCGGGAAAATAAGTGGTGCTGAGAAACATTCTATTTAAATTTGAAGATATTTTGGGGTTTGGTGTATATTTTACTTCAGAATTTAGAATATGTTTTTCTAATAGAGGAGCAGGATAATTTCTTTCCAGAAGAGATTTTTTCAGGTTAGTGAGATATTTATCTAAATTTTCCTTGTTGTTAACCAAACGGTGTCCGCGAATGGACATTGAATAGGGAATGGATCTTTTAGTATGAAATGGATGACAGCTATCAAAGTGTAGATACTGTTCCTGATTTGTAGGTTTATTATGGATTGCCGTTTTAATTTTACCATTGGAAATGATCAAATCAACATCTAAGAAAGTAATTTGTGATTTAGAAACTGTATGAGTGAAATTTAAAGGTCCAAAATTATTTAGGTCGTCAAGAAAGGTTGTTAACGTAACTTGTCCGTGTGGCCAAATCATTATTATGTCGTCAATAAACCTATACCATAGAATGGGTTTTAAATTTTGTGTCTTAAGAAAATTTTGCTCTAATAATCCCATGAAAAGGTTAGCATACGAAGGTGCCATTCGAGTGCCCATAGCAGTTCCTTTAATTTGAAGATAAAATTCATCTTCAAAAGTAAAAGCATTACACGTCAAGACAAATTCGGCTAATTTGCAAAGAAAATCTGTAGACGGTATTTGAGGATGAGGTCTATCATCGAGAAAATGAGAAATGGCTTCCAATCCTAAATTATGTGGAATATTAGTATACAGAGATGTAGCGTCAATAGTAACAAACAATAGGTCATCTGACTTTGGAATTACAGTATTTTTTAAAATATCAATAAAATGATAGCTGTCTTTAATATGAGAACTTAGATTTTCAACAAATTGTTGTAAAAAATAATCTACAAAAGCCGAAATTCTTTCTGTCGGAGAGTTAAAGCTTGCAATATATATATATATATATATATATATATATATATATATATATATATATATATATATATATATATATATATATATATATATATATATATATATATATATATATATATATATATATATATATATATATATATATATATATATATATATATATATATATATATATATATATATATATATATATATATATATATATACATATATTTATAGGTAAAACATAAATAGATAACTGAAACATGGTTTTATTCTTTCATTGCGTCTCTCAAAAGACTTCAGTGTAATGCTAGATATATAAAACTATTTTATCTCTAGCGAGTAGCTTACTTTCATTATAGAAGCGATGCGCTTTTTCTTGCCAATAGAGTTATCAGGTTCCCGCAGCAGAAAGAGAACACCGTAATTTTCTTATTGTCACTTTTATGTCTTTTTAAGAATCCGTTGCACTTAAGCCGAAATAAATATATTTGTTTTGATGGAAAATTTGTTTAATTTTTGAAAGATGGAACGATTTTTAAAATACTGTATTGTATTGTAATATAATTTAATTTAATGAATGGTACACTGAAAAAAATATAACGATGTAATACACGGAAATACGTATGTTTCAACAAGGATTACGTATATAACCCGGACTGTGGACCATATATATGAATTACCATAACGCATAATGGTGTTGGCGTGACTGTAGTTACCGTGTTGTAATGTTGAAACATAATGTTATTTCATTTCGTCGCGACCTTCGGATCTCGCTTCTAACATGACAGCTTGTAGTAGGATACGTACGGATATAGTCGGACACATGAATCATGTTAAAACTACAGTATACTGCTATTACCTTATTAACCGCACGGAAAACGTTGATATATAAAATCCAGTAATGGAGTTTTACCACAATTCCTTGTATTTAAAAAATATTACCATTGAAACATTGTTATTATGTATAAAACCGTAATAACAACATGGTAATGTAAGAACGAATCCAATATTTTTTTCAGTGTCGTTTCAAAAAGAAGTAACTTATTTTATTTATATGCTTTTTGTTATTTTTTCTACTTCCAAACATTTTGATATGCCTCTATTTATCGAAAAACCGTATTTATCAAAATCCATTGAATAGGTAGTCTAATCTCTCGCTCAGCTTTATTCTCGATGTGTTGTTACTCAAAGTGTATAAGAAACGACCGTCAGCGTAGGCGAGAAAACTGTCATCTCCGCAGTGAGAGTAAGTGCCGCCGTGAAGTGGCGCTACGGCGAGGCTACGACCGCGCTACGCCGTGCTACGACGCTGCTACGCCTGTCTGAAGGCAGGCGGCTTCAGACGCAGAGCGCACACGAGCCCGGAACGTAGATGCATTGACGTTAACCACGATGGCCGTCATGTCACGTCACTCTTTCCCGATTCTTACGTGCCTACTCCACCTTCTTCATTTTATTTCTGCTAATACATATCCGCAGAAACTATTATAATAGAGTACACAAAAGTAAGTAACAGTTACAATAAGAAAAAGCATTATTTTCCCAAGTTCCGATGAAAAAAGCTCGGGACATCTTTTATAAGACAAACATGGGGCATATGTATTTTGATAGAAATAGAAATAAAAGTATATTTATTGTCCGAAATTGTGGTGGTACATTTATGGTGATAATGCGTAAAATTATGTCTCTCACAATTACCTGTTAATAAAACAGATTGACAAATTTACTTATCTGCTAATTTTGTAATTTCTTATAAAAAAATGTCATTATTTCACTGGTTTGCCTATAATATCTAAATCAAATCAACAATAATTCGTAATTTTCATTGAATGGCCTGAAATTACAATATTTAAAAAAAATATATAACATGAAAAAATCTAATCAGACCGGATAAGTAGCACTAACAGTAGAAGACAATTAATAAAAATAATTCACCAATAATATAAAAAAACAAAAATCAAGGAAAAATCAAAAATCCGCCTGATAATACGAAATGTATATAATTTAAAATGTGTAATATTCCTAATTGAATTATTGTAAAATAAATGCAAAAAAAACAAATACACCTCTACAAATTGATGTCTCTGGATCTTTTAGAGTTGCCAGTAAAACAATTTGTATAACAATATATATAATTTAAAATGTGTAATATTCCTAATTGAATTATTGTAAAATAAATGCAAAAAAAAAAACAAATACATTTTTACAAAATAATTTCTCTGGATTTTTAGAGTTGCCAGTAAAACAATTTAAGCATCGTTTGTAAAAAATCGTACTGTAACAGCTAATTAAATGATAAAAAATGGCATATTATTTTCACACTCACTCGTTACATATTCAACGAAAAATAAAGGATTATTTTAATTACCTTACCTATCTTCTATACCTTAAATTTACTTTCTGTAAGTTGTACAACTTAATTCAATTCAAATCAACTGCCATCTATTCAATAGAATTGAAGAAACAAGTAAATATATCATAAAGAATTAAAAACCACGACTGTCGTTACAGAAAGTGAACTATTGTATTTATAATTATTTTTATTACGGTTTTTTTATGAAATACTTGTGTTGTATGTATTTATCTCTATAAATAGATGTATATTTTTGGAATGTACTCAATCAGACCTTTCATTTGACACAAAACACTATTTATGTTAATTTATTGACATTTGGACATTTGGACAAGTATTTTTTTTATATTTCGACAGTTTAGGTACCCTATGACACTCGGGATGACATAACGATTCTAACATTAACACATACTTCTAATTCGTTACAAGCATTTATAAGTTACGGTTTAATAAAACATCAGGGTCTCATAATTATAAAATACCGGTTTTTTTCCGAGTACAATTGGGTAGTTTTATAATTTTCCAAAATATTGAATTGGAATACCTAAATAAATTGGAAAAGAACCAAAAACGGTTATTTAAAAATCGGTAATATTCTGTGGAGTGTAATAATTTAACACTTTGCATAATATATTTTGCTAAATTAATATTCCAGATATTTTTCTTCGTTACTATGCCTACCGGATCTATTTCTGACGGCCGCGAAGAGGAAGAACGAAAAAAAACTGTCAAATGATGAATGTCAAAACGCACCGCGTGTCACGGCGATTTATTTTAAGACAAGTTCAGCGGAAGGCGGCGCGGGTGTCGAGGAACAAGACGCGTACGTCTATGAGATAGATAGCGTGCATCTGCGGGGGGATGTCTTGCACTATATATAAAAAGGTAGCGTCTTAAAAAGGCAAATAAACACCACCCTACTTAAATTACCAAATCGATTTGAAACTTTAAGTGAAGCGAAGCCGCGGAAAACAGCTAGTAGTTTTATAAATTAGTACTTTCAACCATAGTATGCTTACCTTTAGCTTCCAATTTACTTTATTACCTGAACTTGATTCGGTATAGAGAATAAACATTTTCTTCTTTTTCCAAAAATACTGTTTACATAATCCCCCTTTCTTCATTGTTTATACAGCTTTGTAATAAAAACTGGATTTTTCCGGTATGATTTCGCAATGACAGCGGCTTTGTATGGCAGCAGAGGCGGATTAGGAAACAAACATTAAAATTGAAAGCGCTCCTTCTGAATCAAATAAAAATCGGAGTGACAGTTTAGCGGCTCAAACTCAATCCAGTTCTTTCTTTTATTTATGAGCAACTGGCTAAGCCCCCTCCTCGAGTTATATCTATGTACAGATACTACTAAGCTCAAACGGGGGATTCGTTCCCGCGTTAGGGTTCCGTACCAGAACGTACATTAAGGGGTATCGATTACTACGGGCGAACCTGTCAGTTATTGAGTTATTATGCGTTATTATAAAAGGATATCGATAAAAAGAAGTGCTTATTTTGTGGAGACGAGTAGCACGTCCAACAAGGTTATGCTTATGTCTAGTATTAACATTATGAGTGTCGGTTTTTTTTAAAACTTATCAATATTCTTGTGGACATACAACAGATTTTCGTATATATATATATATATATATATATATATATATATATATATATATATATATATATATATATATATATATATATATATATATATATATATATATATATATATATATATATATATATATATATATATATATATATATATATATATATATATATATATATATATATATATATATATATATATATATATATATATATATATATACTAGCAGACCCGGCCACGCGTTGCTGTGGCTAAGGTTTTTGTTATATTACATCGTAGTAAACTATTTAAGAGGAACGGTAGGAAAACATCATTCATGGGGACCACCATGCTTTTTTACATAGATGTAAAAAAATATGGCGACCTCCATGACAGATTTTCTACTACCGTAACACCTTAATATTTACAATGAAATTATTATTTACGAACGAAGACGGAAACGTTAATGCTGGTATAAAAATTCACTGGATTGGGATTTGAAGGAGAAGGGCTTTGAACACGATTGATTCAAATTTCGTACAGTTGATATTAAGCAAAAATCAATACAAAAGAATTAATTTTAAAATTTATTATTATTTTTATTCAAGTTTGTAACAAATGAGTATATTACAAAGTTGTTAGTAAATAACATGTGACACTTAAACTTATGAATGAGGTAGGTAGGGCAGATAGTCTTAAATCTTTAACAATAATATTTATTATTTTGAATTATAAATACTTTTAATTTCAATTTAATTTAGCACTAATCGGTGCAAAATATTTTTGGTTAACCTGTCTTTAGCTAACACAAATAGATTTGACGGTTTTCCTACACGTGAACATGCAACATATAGTTGCCCAAGAGAAAAACATGGATTTTCCAAATCTAAACCACAAATGGACATTGTTTGGCCTTGAGACTTATTTATAGACATGGCAAAAGCTAAACGAATTTGAAACTGTAGCCTTCTTAAGGGTATGGTAGAATCTGACGGTATCATTGGAATACGTGGCAACAGGACCACTTTTCTTTTAAACTCCCCAGTTAAAATGGTTGCTTCAAGAATATTTCCGGTGATCTTTTTGATAACCAAACGCGTACCGTTGCATAATTGAGGTGGATTCAAATTACGTAGGAGAATAATAGGGGAACCAATCTTTAATCGAAGATTTTTTGGTGGCATTCCAGGTATATCTAGTGAATTTAAAAATTAAATTGGAAAATTTACACTTTCATTTTCATCAACAACAGTATCGATTGATTTAAAAGACATCAGGTAACAAATGTTGTATCTGGAAGTTAATATTGTCAACATCAACATTTTTGGCTGCCAAAATCGCCCGATAACTGAACCAGTTATGATTCAAGTAATTATTCTGTATATCCGGAAAAATACTCTGAACGAATTCATTTTTTTCCTGAAGAACAGTGCAGAAATTGTCTGGCAGTTTAATGCATTGCGTATTTGGTTGCAGTTCTATTTTTCCGTTCCCAATATCTAGTAATTGTTCGGAAAATATTTGTGCTGATGGATCATTTTGCAAACGTACGCGCTTGTTTATGGTCAATCGAAGTGTTTCAACACTTCGCCATAAGAATGATTGTTTCAAACATGCATTAATCTCATCCGCGAAAGTAGAGCGAGGTATAACCCGTAAGGTTTGTCGGAAATCACCAGACAAAAGTAAGATAGCACCACCGAAAAGTTTATTATTGCCGTTTAAATCTTGCATAGTTCTATGCAATGCTTCGAGTGCATATTTGTGAGCCATTGTGCACTCATCCCAAATTATTATTGAACTCTTCCGCAACACTGCAGCTATTCCAATATTTTTTTTTATGTTACATATTGCATTTGGTTTATTATGAATGTCCAATGGCAGCTTGAATGTTGAATGTGCCGTTCGCCCACCATCTAGCAAAGTAGCCGTAATGCCTAACGATGCAACTACCAATGCGATTTTCTGTTGCGACCGTATTTTGGCAAGTATCAACGATATTAAAAATGTCTTACCGGTTCCACCTGGTGCATTCAAGAAAAAAAACCGCATTGTTCAGCAGCAACAGCCAGCATAATCCGATCATATTTTTTTTTTGTTCTGCTGTCAGTAATGGCTCACTGTTCATGATAATTGTTGCTAAATTACCATGGTCATATTGTTTTCCTCATTGTAAATCGGTGTTGACTAAGTCGGTGGATGGGCGATCAGGTGTTGTCGTACCATAATGATGAAGTGGTAAATTTGAAATTAAAACACATAAATCCTCGATCAACACTAACGCTTCGTTATACATCTCTGGCGTATAATCTATGTTTTGGCATTGATCTGTTTGTCTAATTCGGTGCAATATGTCATCTATCATAAAAAAATTATATTTTTCCCACAAAGTTTGCGCTTGCGATGGATAACATGTCGTCAAAATAATTGCAAACAGCTGGCGAATGTTATTGGGCGTTGATGTCAACGCAGCATCAGCAAGCGTTAAGTCCCAATGGTTATCGTCTTCTAGCAATTGCAGTTCACGACATGCATCTTGGTATGTATTGAATACTCGACCATTAAAGCTGTTCGCAGAAATTCAAAAGACGTTGGTCCGGGAACATTCACCAATAACAAACGTAAATAGAAGCACTCACGTTGCTTTGGATGTACCGTGTAAAGTCGCCCCAATATCTTAGCTTTGAATATGCCTGTAATGGAAGGATGTGGTTGTCTTGTAGCTTATATGACACGTTTGTAGGTTTAACATAGCAGCGCCATCTATTAATTACTTACTCAATCCAGTCAACAGATATCGCCATCTGTTAAAAACGTTTGGAGCTAACAGATAATTGTGAATGTCAAATAATAGACAAATAATTTGCAATAAAATAATATTGCGACTATAAATTAAGATGTAAGCTATCCTATCTTTCAAGTTTGTTAAGTGATTTAGGAGTCTTGACACGTAATTTATATATATTAAGATATAGCTTATATGACACGTTTGTAGGTTTAACATAGCAGCGCCATCTATTGATTACTTACTCAATCCAGTCAACAGATATCGCAAATAATTTGCAATAAAATAATATTGCGACTATACATTAAGATGTAAGCTATCCTATCTTTTAAGTTGGATCAAACTGCACACGGTGTGCAAATTTGATTCAAATCGGTTAAGTAGTTTAGGAGTCCATCGCGGACAAACAACGTGACACGTAATTTATATATGCAATGCACCTCAATTATGCAACGTACCGTTGCATAATTGAGGTGGATTCAAATTACGTAGGAGAATAATAGGGGAACCAATCTTTAATCGAAGATTTTTTGGTGGCATTCCAGGTATATCTAGTGAATTTAAAAATTAAATTGGAAAATTTACACTTTCATTTTCATCAACAACAGTATCGATTGATTTAAAAGACATCAGGTAACAAATGTTGTATCTGGAAGTTAATATTGTCAACATCAACATTTTTGGCTGCCAAAATCGCCCGATAACTGAGCCAGTTATGATTCAAGTAATTATTCTGTATATCCGGAAAAATACTCTGAACGAATTCATTTTTTTCCTGAAGAACAGTGCAGAAATTGTCTGGCAGTTTAATGCATTGCGTATTTGGTTGCAGTTCTATTTTTCCGTTCCCAATATCTAGTAATTGTTCGGAAAATATTTGTGCTGATGGATCATTTTGCAAACGTACGCGCTTGTTTATGGTCAATCGAAGTGTTTCAACACTTCGCCATAAGAATGATTGTTTCAAACATGCATTAATCTCATCCGCGAAAGTAGAGCGAGGTATAACCCGTAAGGTTTGTCGGAAATCACCAGACAAAAGTAAGATAGCACCACCGAAAAGTTTATTATTGCCGTTTAAATCTTGCATAGTTCTATGCAATGCTTCGAGTGCATATTTGTGAGCCATTGTGCACTCATCCCAAATTATTATTGAACTCTTCCGCAACACTGCAGCTATTCCAATATTTTTTTTTATGTTACATATTGCATTTGGTTTATTATGAATGTCCAATGGCAGCTTGAATGTTGAATGTGCCGTTCGCCCACCATCTAGCAAAGTAGCCGTAATGCCTAACGATGCAACTACCAATGCGATTTTCTGTTGCGACCGTATTTTGGCAAGTATCAACGATATTAAAAATGTCTTACCGGTTCCACCTGGTGCATTCAAGAAAAAAAAACCGCATTGTTCAGCAGCAACAGCCAGCATAATCCGATCATATTTTTTTTTTGTTCTGCTGTCAGTAATGGCTCACTGTTCATGATAATTGTTGCTAAATTACCATGGTCATATTGTTTTCCTCATTGTAAATCGGTGTTGACTAAGTCGGTGGATGGGCGATCAGGTGTTGTCGTACCATAATGATGAAGTGGTAAATTTGAAATTAAAACACATAAATCCTCGATCAACACTAACGCTTCGTTATACATCTCTGGCGTATAATCTATGTTTTGGCATTGATCTGTTTGTCTAATTCGGTGCAATATGTCATCTATCATAAAAAAAATATATTTTTCCCACAAAGTTTGCGCTTGCGATGGATAACATGTCGTCAAAATAATTGCAAACAGCTGGCGAATGTTATTGGGCGTTGATGTCAACGCAGCATCAGCAAGCGTTAAGTCCCAATGGTTATCGTCTTCTAGCAATTGCAGTTCACGACATGCATCTTGGTATGTATTGAATACTCGACCATTAAAGCTGTTCGCAGAAATTCAAAAGACGTTGGTCCGGGAACATTCACCAATAACAAACGTAAATAGAAGCACTCACGTTGCTTTGGATGTACCGTGTAAAGTCGCCCCAATATCTTAGCTTTGAATATGCCTGTAATGGAAGGATGTGGTTGTCTTGTAGCTTATATGACACGTTTGTAGGTTTAACATAGCAGCGCCATCTATTAATTACTTACTCAATCCAGTCAACAGATATCGCCATCTGTTAAAAACGTTTGGAGCTAACAGATAATTGTGAATGTCAAATAATAGACAAATAATTTGCAATAAAATAATATTGCGACTATAAATTAAGATGTAAGCTATCCTATCTTTCAAGTTTGTTAAGTGATTTAGGAGTCTTGACACGTAATTTATATATATTAAGATATAGCTTATATGACACGTTTGTAGGTTTAACATAGCAGCGCCATCTATTGATTACTTACTCAATCCAGTCAACAGATATCGCAAATAATTTGCAATAAAATAATATTGCGACTATACATTAAGATGTAAGCTATCCTATCTTTTAAGTTGGATCAAACTGCACACGGTGTGCAAATTTGATTCAAATCGGTTAAGTAGTTTAGGAGTCCATCGCGGACAAACAACGTGACACGTAATTTATATATATTAAGATATATAGTGATGCAACTGTAAGAATATTTACCTCTTTGAATTTTTCTCTAAGGGAAACCCGAGGACCAGGTTTATATATAGCTCTTACAGCACGATTTTGTAATATAAATATGTTATTGATGTCCGCACGGCTTCCCCAGAGAAGAATCCCATAAGACTAATAATAAAAGAATAATAATAAAATTAAATAAAAAATTAAATAAGACATAATGCTATGAAAGTATATTCTTGCTGTATCTACATCAATCAGCCGCCTTATTGTTTTAACTGCGTATGCCGCAGAGCTAAGTTTTCCTGACATTTTCTCAAGTTGTGGGCCCTATTGTAATTGGAGTCAATAGTTATCCGTAGAAACACAGTTGAAGCAACAGGCTCCATTCTAGTTCCATTTATTTCTACATTGATTTGTACCTGCTTAATATTAGGTGTAGAAAATTTAATCACTTTGTAGAAAATTTTATATTTCGAGATTAAAGTATGACTAGCGCGCCCCCTGGTGGACCGACTGGCAACCAAAATTTTTTCAACTCTCGCTATTATCAACGGATGCCTGCATGTCAAATTTTACCTCAACCGGTTGAAGCGATTGGGCGCTATCGTGGAGGAATACCTACCCACAGACACACAGACACAGACAGACTTCAGTCTGGAAATTGTCTTAATCATCTAGAGTAAAGGGGGAGGGGGGGGTGTGTCAAGATGGATATATCCGTCCATCTCAATATAAAAACTGCGCTTTCACAATACTTTCCTAGCCGTTGGTTAGTCAGTAAAGTAAATAATCGGTCAAGTACGAATTTAGCTCGCGCGCGGGGGAACTTTGAAATTTCGATTATTTGAGCCCTACAGCATAATTGCATACATCGACGGTCGCTATCCCATTCCGTTAGACATTTACCCTAGTTCCTCCTTTTCTCTTCCGTCAATTAAAATGCCTTCGGAGTCGCTACGATTGAGCCTCCCACAATGGCGCAATCGTGGTCCAATTGCCACACTTAAGCACCCGCAATAAAGTGTGTCACAACTTGATTAGCGTCCGGAACAGCGCCACTCTGACAATGACAAATTAGTGTCATAAATAGGACGAACACCCTGTAATTAATTTACGACCAAAGTGCTACATAAACTTATCGCTTAATTCATTTTATTTTTAGAATAAAGTAACTACCTCCATCCCTGTAATTATTAAATGTAAATCTTGCCAGTTTATCCTATACGCGGATGACCTTAAAGTTTATTCTGTTATCTCAAAAGTGGCTGACTGTTTACTCCTGCAGGATGACCTGAGCCGTCTTAGCGAATACTGTGTTTTGAACAAGCTCGATCTTAATGTCAAGAAGTGCCATCGAATCACGTTTACGAGAAACAGAAATAAAATATTATACAATTATAAAATTGGTTTAGATAACATTAAGGAGACTAACATTGTCCGAGATTTGGGGGTTTTACTCGATTCCAAAATGAAATTCGACCAGCACATTGAAAGTATTGTCACCAGAGCATACAAATCGCTAGGTTTTCTACTACGGGCGTGCAAGCCCTTTTCCGAGATATCCACCTTGTTAGTAATATACCAAGCCTATGTCCGTAGTATACTTGAATTTGCATCTTGTATTTGGTCCCCTCAATACAATGTGTATAAGCAACGAATCGAGCGTATTCAAAAAAAATTCTTAAGGCACTTGTGCTTTAGGGAAAATAAAGCTGCTGAATCGTACAAGGATAGATTAGCTCTTTTTAAACTCGATAGTCTTGAAGATAGGCGTACAACTTGCGATATGATGTTTCTCTACAACGTAATAAATAACAATTTTGACAGTGCGTATCTGGTCGAAAAGATATCCATTCTGGCTCCTCCTCGCATTACTCGAAACCCGAATCTGTTTTATATAAAGAGATATAACTCTAATTACACGAAACATTCCTTAATAAACAGAGCTATGACAACGTATAACGATAGGTTCGGGTACATTGATATTTTTTCATCAGTTAAAAGTCACTTTAAGGAAACCATTAAAAAATCCTATCAGTCCTTTGTCCCTCGTATTTCATATAATGACTATTAATCGCTTGAACAGTTTACATGAATAGCTTTTTTGTAATTTTTTGTTTTTGCAATTTTTTGTTTTTTAAAATGTATCTTTGGTACAAAATAATTAATATTGTATATAATCTCAATGTAAAATTTCATTTCCATTTGTTTTTTGTTCTTTTTCTTTTTCTATAATATTAAATTTGCTAAAAAATGTATATATATAAATAAGATATAATAACGGAGATATGTACTGTACACATTATAGATAGATAGATAGTGTTAACATATAATTTTTTATTTTTTTTATTTTTAATACTTTATTCATTTTATTTTTGTACATTTAGCCCCATTGTTATCAATGTTATAAATAACTCGGAAAAATTGAACACCGAAATGCAGCTAATGCTCATTGCCCACCTAACTAGGACTAAACTGTCCCGTATCTAGGCGGGTCAGAGTAATTAAAATAAGCAATACAACTTATGTAACAATTAGCCTAATTAACTTGAAAAAACTTTTTATTTTTATAATAAATGAATGTACTTAATTGTTTTTTTTTAAATTATTATTTTAAGATTGAATAATATATAATTATAAATAAATAACATTATAATACAAATCCAAACACTAAATTTGTACGAATAATACATTGTAGGTAATACAATATGGCAAATACACATATACGTAAATACGATATCAATAAATGATAAATGATATATGGTATAAACATATTTATAATTTTATAAAATATATAAATACAATTATAAAATCACTGCTAAAAAATATGAAATAAAATAAATAAAAATATGATATGATATACTATTAATATATACATAATAATTTATATAAATATACAATAATATTTTTAAATTAACCGTTATACATACGCTTTACAAATCAAGTCAATTAGTCATAGTTTTATTGTTATATTTTGTATTTGTTATATATAAACGCTGTTTGTTAACCAAATAAAATAAAATAAAATAAAATAAAATAAAATAAATACCATTGCAATATAAATTTTAAAAAAATAATAAAATAAAATAAAAACCTAAGAGCTCTTTCATGCTGATATCATGCTCTTTCGGCAGGCAATACACGATTGCTGTTGGTACCACCTCGATACAGGTTATTCTTAGTGAGGTAGTAAACCACAAACTATCATTTCTGAATCTCTTTCCGAGTTAGGAAGTAAATTGGAAAACTGTTTAATTAATTATGAAATATTAGACTAAGAGAATGTTTTTGTAATTAAATGTATTTTTATGGACTTAAATAAATAAATAAATAAATAAATAAATAAATTTTAGTTGGTATTTCGCGAAATTGACCAGACTCGGGTATTTAAAAGAAAGCTTCTCCATCATAGTTTGCAGTTCCTAACAGTGGGGCCAGGCTGCAAGAAGATCCAGCACAGGGCCACCAGACCGCAGTCCTGGGCTTTTTGCGGCTGATTTTCCGTTTAGAATGTTGTCTAGCTGCAACTCCTGGATTCAACTACTGTGATTCACCACGTTTGGGACTATCATACATTAAGAGCTGTCAACTACAACGGGCGAATCCGTCACCTCACGAAGTTCCCAGGAGGTGAGCGCAGAAAACTTAGGACGTAAACATTCCGCCGTCTAGCTACGCCACAAGCCCGTAAGAGGCCAACGCCTTATGGCGAGGCACCGATAAAGGTATCCAGCGGGCCCCCTGACTACCAGTTTGGAAGGATATCTCCGTTTGGAATTAACCTTCATGATACCTCCTACCTCCTGACTGGTCACAGGATCGAGGTCGCTTGCGCGGTCCTCTCCTTTATGAAGCGGTGATTCAGTGTCAACAGGATCTATCGCGGACCACTGCATCCTTTGCCCGGCTTATTCACCCGGGATCGGGTAGCCGAATGGTCGTTTCAAGGGCAGTTGCCATAAGTTTAAATACCACTTCCGCTCTATAGGAAACATTACTGTTCCCAGACTCCCCCGGCTGTTAGTCGAAGTGGACAATCGATTGGCTGACGCCGCTCGGTGCGCAATCCGTCCAAGAGCGCCCGAAGGTTGACTCCTAAGGGAGACTGGCCCGCAGGCCAGCGTCCTACCCTGGCTCTCCCTTCTGCGTGGAGGCCGCCGGATGGGTGTTAACCCGTGAGTATGACCGACCCTGAACGAATAGGTCTTCGTGGCCAACTCCAACAGGGCCCATTAGCTCCCAAATTTTTCATACAAGATTGACCGACAAGATGATTTTTCGCTGCAGGTGACAATCCAATTCAGAATCCTTTAATTTTGGTTTTGATTCATGAAGCGTAGACGCGTTTTTGTAGCTGGAATTTAGTTCAGCCGTAGAGAAAACCCTTATTTAACTGTATGGTAGAGAAAGGTCCAGTCAAACCCTCAACGACCAGCGCTACACGCTCTTCACAAAAGCTGCAGTCAATATCAGTTTCAACCTGGCCAGACTTCCTACCACGCAAGATACTGTAAAGCTATATTCGTTTCGCATTACTAACAGATGTAGCAGTGGCTGGGCTACAAAAATAATACGTTTGAGTGGGGAAGGGTTGCTACAGCCCGAGGCCTTCTCCAAAGTTAATGTGGAGGGAAGTAACCCCCTCAAACCTGCTGAACATGATTGTCTGCAGTTGTAAGAAGGGATGCAGGAATGCTTGCAGCTACAGGAAAGCAAGTTTGAAATGTTCCTTTGTCTGCGACACCTGCAATGGAGGAACAACATCAGGTATAGTTACACTAGTATTGCTGTTGTTACCATTATTTATAATATTCAATATATACTTTTTATTTCATTTCAAGCGATTGAGGACGATGGCCCTGGTCCCTCAAAGAGGAGAAAACAACATTAACTAACATTTTTTTACACTTTTTATAAATATGTGTTAAACATATTTTGTATTTCAATATTAGTCGTTTGTTTGTAAACAGTGACTTCCCTCCACCCATTCCAACCTTCCCCATTTTCTCTCACCTTCTTCAAAATGTTAAATTTAATAAATGTTTACTTCACTGACTCATGTTGGAAAGGTCATTAAATATATAAAGAAAATTGTACACAATGAAACATGAAAACTAGCATAAAATTTTCTAGTTTATAGATTTTGACAAATTTTGAAAAGCTGTATCTCAGAAACTAGTAGGGCTACCGAACGCATCTCAAATTATAGCAAATTTAATGTAGTTTGAAAACATATTAGTTCGTTTTTGTCGTAAACGTCCTCTTTCATGGTCAAAATGGAAAGAAACCGAAAAAAATGCAAAAAAAATGCAGTTTTTGAGATATTCAAAAGAATTTCGGAGGACTGCCGAGGTCGAAAACTTGGATTTAGCATCCCAGGCATATCCCATACAAGAAAAAAAAACGTTTTCAACTACCCCCACTTGATGCAACTGATGATGTACCTACTAGGTTGCTGGACTAACAGGAAATGTTTCTTTTTCTATTCATGAAAATCAAATGCGACCTATTTGCTAGTTAGTCTTACAAATTAAGTTTGTAGATGCTGTGGACGAATCCGCTATCCCAGAATGTTATATAGAGCGCTGCCCTGTCCCCCCCCCCCCCCCCCCCGAGATGTGTCGTAAATTTAATTTAATTTGTAATCACAATAATATACAGTACAATGAACAACATGTCATAGACAAAAACAAGTGGCAACAATCTGATACTACCATAGTATGCCAACAATTAAATACCATATATATTGGCCTTATTAGATCAAAACAATAACGATTACAAAAACCATTTTAAAGGCCCTTAGGCGCGTTCAGTGGCTTACCTTCGCGCTGGGAGGGATTTGGCAAAAATGATAACCAGTTTCGGCCTCACAAATCGTTTAAGCTTTATTATCTGCGGTCATAAAACTTATTTTATTATGCGCAGCGAGGCTGTAGGAAAATCCGTATTAGGGCAAACATTGGCAAAGGGGCCTTTATAATGGATTGTTTTAGGTTATTACTCTTAAACATATATAAGTGCACCCATTACTAATTTTTCCCATTCCAAAAAGTATCGTCTCTATTGTAAATAGGATGGAAAACCAAATGATGATGTATACTTCAAAATGAAATATCTGTAGGCTTTAGAAATATAAAAGGCAAAATAACATAAAATCGCTAAGTCAATTGAATGAGTGAATTGATACCTGTTTATTTATTTATTTATTTATTTATTTCGGGAAACATACAGCGCTTCATTAATTATTACTAATTATTCTAATACACAGTTTCGCTGGCCGATTAATTGTTTCCTACATTATTTTCTTATACGGTAGATCAAAAATTGCATTGCACTAAATTAAATTAAATTGCAATTGAACTATTGTAAGGATAGGAAAGGAGAGGGATGGGATATATATAGGATAGGATATAGATATTCAAATTATATTCACTGTGTAATCACTTCCTAGACGCCTAGTGAGCTAAGGACAGCTTCGCTGAATTTAGGTTGATTCAGGTAAAAAATGTCGATATCTACGAATCGTCTATTATATGTGGTCATCAAGCGGTGCATAACAGAGTTTTGGGCGTAACTAGTATTCACACGAGGGATTTCGAACGTACGAGGAGAGCGAACCTTTCGTGGTGGAACTAACAACGACAGTTTATTTACCAAATGAGGGCTATCAATTTTGTTGTGAATTATTTTATGCAATAATATCATATCAGCCGCTGTGCGGCGGTCTTCCAGTGAACACATACTGAAATAGTTCAGCCTGCTCTCGTAGGTTCCAAGTCCCAAGTGCTCACGATAGTCCAGGTATCTAGTAAAACGTCTTTGGACGCCCTCCACCCTATTTTTATACACGCCATATTGCGGATTCCAAATCTGCGATGCGAACTCTAAGGTTTGTTTGTTTGAAAAGCTTTATTGCACACACAAAAGAATACAATGTGGTGGGCCTATTGCCATGTGGCAATATCTACCGACCATACCGCCAGGGTTATTGTGACTGAAGGTGCTACGAACATAGGAAAAGTAAAGCGTTTTAAAGATGTTAATATTCGAGAATGGTTTACATATTCTATTAACAAAACCCAGTGTCCTCAACGCCTTGCTAACAATACAGTTGATGTGTTGATCGAACGTCAGCTTTTTATCCAGTTGTACCCCAAGATCTCGAATGCACTGAACTTCAGGGATATATTCACCATTCACGCGGTATTTGAAGTTGATGCTATCCTTTTTGCGACTGAATATAATGCTATTACATTTGGTAGCATTTAAAGTGAGCTTATTTTTCACGCAATATTCGAAGAGTCGGTCAATATCTGTCTGAATATGGAGGCAATCAGCCATGCTATCCACTTGAGCATAGACTTTGAGATCATCCGCGTATAATATATAACGTCCTCTGGTGAAGCATAAGCCAATGTCAAATATATAAGCGTTAAACAGTAAAGGACCTAAATGAGAGCCCTGCGGAACTCCAGAAGGGACTGTCGCGAAGTTAGACCTGAAACCACCAACTGCTACAGCCTGGTGCCGGTTTGTGATATAAGAGGAAATCCACCTAAAAAGGTCTCCGTGCACTCCCAGCCTCCTTAATTTATAAAGAAGAATCGGGTGATCAACCCGATCGAATGCCTTAGCGAAGTCTGTGTAGATGGCGTCCACTTGTTTTCGCCCGTCCATGGTCATTAGGATAAAGTTAGTATATTCCGCCAAGTTTGATACTACTGAACGCTGCTTGAGAAATCCGTGTTGCTCAGCAGGTAGAAAAGTTGCAATATATGGATATAGCTGTGAGTATACCACCTTTTCGAACAGTTTACTTAAGACAGAAAGAATTGATATGGGCCTATAGTTGCTAACTGTGTTTTTACAGCCTGCTTTATGAATCGGGACTATGAGTGCCTCTTTCCACTTTCTAGGGAAGATTCCTTGAGCTAACGACAGGCGGAAAATCATAGAAAGAGGGCGTGTTAGCTGAAGGGCACAATTTTTTACGAAGACGGGGGGGACTAAATCACTTCCAGCGCCTTTATTCACATCCAGGTCCCGAATGCATTTGAGTACAAACTCCTCAGTGATGGCAATAGAACCCATGCTGTTGGAGCTCAAGCAGTCGCTTGTCGTTGCTGTTGTTGAACCGGATGGTTGGAAGGTTGGTTCAGATGATGTGCTATCTTTGCTAATATCGCTCTGTGCTGAGCTTCTATTCGAGTATACGGTTTGAAAGTACCGGCAGAAAAATTCACAAATTTCTGGCCCATCAGTAGCGACTTGGCCGTCATAGTTCACACACTGAGGTATACTATTTCCGTTACGCACAGACTTGATGTATGACCAGAATTTTTTTGGGTCCTTCTCGATATTGCACTGTGCGTGCGAAATAAAGCTTGCGTAACATTGCTTTTGAAGAGCCTTACCCCGGCGTCGCAAGAGCGCAAATGAGTCGTAATCCAAGGGGTTACCGTATCGTTTCCACCTTCTGTGGAATTTTGACTTCTCCTTTAGGATATTTATTAAGGCTGGGGAGAACCAACGCGGGTGTGCCGATTTGTAAGATGATTGGTATGGAACATAAAGCTCAATTGCCTCGTTTATAACTTTATAGAAATTGTCCACCGCTGTGTCTACGGGACGATTTGCAATTAAGTCATTCCAGTTGATGTTTGTTAGGTAATTTTTAATATCTGGGTAATCGGCTTTGTAAAATTTATATACTAGTCGCGGTGGTTCGCGCAATAATGTTAGTAAAGCATTCCCGATATCCACGATTAGCGATGGATGATGAGAGTCCTCTGGTACTAATGGATCAGTGGCGCGGGTGACTTGGACTTGGGTGTTGGATAGAACAACATCTAGCCAGCGACCCTTTTCATTGGCAATACCGTTAAATTGGTCTAGACCGGCGAATGAGATGGAGTCAACGAAAGAAGCACTGGTCGTATCCAATCTACCTGCACATTGCTTAGCTAAGCTATCATGTTTAATCTCCCATGTAATATTCGGCAGGTTCAGATCCCCGAGGATGACAAAGGTATCGTCGGGGTGACGGTCCCTTAAAGAAATACACGATTCGTAGAATGTTTCTATCTGAGTTTGATGAGTTGGTCCTCCGCCGGGAATATATACACATGCAATGTGCAGGTCGCATTGACTGGCGAGATGACGTCCGGGTACCGTAACCCAGACACATTCGGGTAAGGCGTCTAGAGGCCACCACTCTGGTCGGGCGCGCGGACGTAGACTCTTGCGTACCGCCAACATAACTCCGCCGCCACGAGCGTGCCCACTCACCTCTGCATTTCTATCGCATCTGTATAGTTCATACCTTTGATAATCTACCAATTCCCCATCAAGAATTCCGCTCGTTAGCCATGTTTCGGAAATCGCTATGATATGGTAATCGTGCGAAATTACGTTGTGAAAAAAAATATCAGTTATGCATATAATTTTCTACTCGTACATAAGGATCAAAAGTAAGAACAACCTTCTTGTATTTAGTTATTAATAATTATCGATTAATAAGGTCCAAATCTATTTTTTTTATTCATTTCATTTTATCTCATTAACGATATTGTTAACTTGATGTTTATTTACCATTATGAATAAATAAATTCCTTTAATTTTTTAACACTCAAGTTTCATTTAATGTTCATACATTTTCCATGAATGCGACACAATCAGAAATTCAAAAATTTTTTAATAGTAGAAATGAAAATGCTACTTATAATTTGACATCAGAGATAGATAACGGAAAAACCTTAAATTATAAATCCATAAATCTCATAAAAAAAGTTTGTTTGTTTCTACTCTTTATTAGGAAATTCCAAAATCAAACGACAATCTTTTACAATCAACAATACTAATGAAGTGTTTATATGTGTGTGTCTGTGTGTTGTTATTGCATTCGATCAACAAAATTGAAAATGCGATTCCGTTAATTATATCCCAACGGAAATTGGTGACCCGGCCGGGAATCAAACCCGGAACCTTATAATGTAATATCAGGCGACCTAACCATTATACCGCCGGGCTGTGTGTAAAAGTCCATTTTCCACTTTTTTTAAGTTTTATTTACTCCCTTTTTCCACCTGCCCCTTTTTATTCTGGTAAGGTCATTAACTCTGTTTCATTTAGTTATTTCTAATATTTAATTATTTTACTTATTGGTATGATTTTAATGATCTATTTTTTTAATGATTTTAACAATGTAATGATATATGCAACAATTATAATAGTTATGATTTAATATATACATTTATATATTGGGGCGCATCCATAAATAGAAATACTTACTTACTGGATTGGCATTGTATTGTATTAAAAGATACGTAGGTTCCTTGCCGTTGAAAATTTAACTTACCTACTGAGTAACTACATAAACGATAATATCCATAAAATTTTTACATACAAAAATAAATAATAAAACAATTTACTTACACAAATAATAGCAACCGAATAACAAACTTTAACCTCGTATTTATTTGATACTGTCACCCAATTGTTTATGATTATTGGGTCGAAACAGGGCAGGACTAAAATTGCCAACTATGGCTCTCTTCCTATAATGGTGGACAGTTTGCCAATACCACTGGTCACTACGGATAAAAATCTGGGTATTCTATTTGATGGAAAATTACGGTTTGAGGAACATGTCAGCAAAAGCGTTGGGTGGGGTTTCTCACGTCTAAAGGCCTTATACAGAATTCGGGAGTACCTCAGCGTCAGAATCAGAATACTACTTGTAAATGCCCTTATATTGTCTATAATGGACTATGGCGACTGTGTGTACGGCCCCTGTCTATATAGGAAGACTGAGCGGAGACTTCAGAGACTGCAAAATGCCTGCGCAAGATTTTGCTTTAGGATTCCTCCACGTCATCATGTGTCACCATTCCTTGCGAAAGCTTCCATGTTGAATATGAGTAAAAGAAGGCAGCTCCATCTTGCGACCCTTGTACTCAAGGTAGTACGCAATAAACAGCCGCGATATCTTTACTCGATTATGACGTGGTCCCGTAACCGGCATGTCCATTCAACACGGGCACGTGAACAACTTGCTATAATACCCAAGCACAAAACTACACATTTCTAGTGCAGCTTTTCGTATTATTCTGCGGTTGTATAGAATCGGTTGGGAATGGCTTTGCGATCGAAATCAATTGCAGTAATTAAGGACCACTTTAAAAGTTTATTATTAAAGGAAGATATTTAGATGTCATAATTTGATTTTATTTTAAAATAACTATTTGCTAATTGGATTATTACTATTGTCTTCGTTTATTTATTAATTTGTAACGTGTTTATTTGATGTTAAATATTTTGATTTTGAAAATTTTTGATTTATTATATGAAGATTTTTAAATTTATGTAATTCGCGTAATCGCGTAATCGCATTTATGTAATCGTCAGTTCGCGAGTTACAAAAATACAGTTGGTATAACACAGCACAGCCAGAGACAGACCTTCTAGGTCTAGTTGGTTGTGCGATTTCGCCTTATTCGGATATGCTAGCATATTTATATGCATAGAGCTATGTTTTTCGCTATAATAATGTTTGTTATTAATTATTCCTCATGTACATCAGTATGCATGTCCTTGTATTTTTTTGATCTTGTACGTTATAAATAAATAAATAAATAAATAAATAACGTTATTTTCTTTTAATATCATTTGATGTTTAATATTTTGATTTTGATTATTCGATTTGTGTATTTATTTGATTATGATTATTTGGATTTTTTATTTTAAGATTTACTTGATTTGGTTATTTTATTTTAAAATCATATATGTACCAATAATTAATAGGTGTGTCCTGAAAACCACGATAAGAGATATCCTGAGGATACCCCTAATTTGCAGCGTTTGTAGCTTTATTTCATAATCTTTGTTTATTTACAGTTTTAATTTTTAATCTGTGTGTTCTTGTTTTTTTGTATATGTTTTTTATAACAACAGCTGCAAATAAATATTTTTCAATTGGGACTAGCTTGTTCTAGCTTGAATAGCTCTAATAATAATAATACATTAAATGTAATAAATAACTGATTACTCGATGTCTTTTGACAACTTTTTCTATTCAATTCAATTCAATTCTTAATTTGGAAATATTATAAAACTTTTTAACTTTATAAAAATACAGTTTAGTAAAAAATAAAAACCAGTTAAGAAATTTTAAAAATACAGTAATTAGGTTGAGAATTACTTAAAAAAACTAAAATACCTAAAATTTTACCAGTACGTAAGAGGCTTGTGTTTAGGTTGTGTGTGAGTGTGTCGAGTGTGTGGGTGTGAAGTGGGAGCATGAGCGTTAGTGTGAGGGTTGGATATCTATAATTTCCGACAAATTGTGTAAAAGAGTCTTGTTCATAAAATGATATAAAAAAATATTAATCGTTATCATAAAAATATAATAATAGTAATATCAATCAGTAAAATAGTTAAAACGATTAGTCAGTTAATTGTATTGGTTAGAATGTTTGTTTTGTTTCCACAGATCTGGCAGAAATTAGCCCGAAGACAAATTCTCTCTTTAAACTTTAGACAGACAAATGTTGCCACTGAGCAACTAATTTTCTCACATCCGAACGAGCAGAGAAGGGCTCTGACTGATGGCACAGAAGGTAGGAGCCGCTAGGCGCCCGAGCATCAAATTACATTCTCCAGACACTTCTCCCCCCTTCCGCCCATCCCCTTCTTACCAAAGTAATTTATATGCACCTTCCCTTGTCTTCTTATTGATGTTGATTAGCAACTAAACAGCTGATCGCTGTCGTCACTGTGACGAAAGCAGCGTGCTACACTGGCGACGTGCAGAAATCGTTTATTACAAAAATCAATTTAAATTTGACCCCATTAGCACGAACTACCGAGTAGTTATCGTAGCAGACGACAGGGGACGACGATAGGGCTGAGGGTTGCCAGATGTGACTGATTTCTATAAACCGGATGATTTTTTTGAGCATGCCAATTCAGTCTACCCTGATCAGTCTATTGGGCCCATGATGGGTTGGCCAGGGAGCTAACGGGCCCATGATGGGTTGGCCACGAATACCCATGTGTTCAGGGTCGGTCACACTCACGGGTCAACTCCCATCCGACGGCCTCCACGCACGGGGTGCTAACCTGGGTAGGACTCTGGCCCTGGTCAGTTTCCCCTGGGAATCAAACCTCTGGCGCTCCTGGACGGTCTGCCCACCGTGCGGCGCAAGCCAATCGATTGTGCACTCCGACTAACAGTTAAGAGTTTCAAGGCGATAGGTGAGGGCAGCAAACCCCGCCCACCGCCCGGGCAGTTATAACGACGAGGGTCGTCTTGTATGCCCGGGATGTCGTGCTACGACAACCCTGCGCGTACCAGAAGGGTAAAACGCGCAGGGGGTGAAATAGGGTAAACCACCCCCCCCCGTACCGCCCCGAGAACCCATTTATTCAAAAATAAAACTTATTTACAAAAA
This sequence comes from Micropterix aruncella, assembly GCA_944548615.1. Taxonomy (NCBI): domain Eukaryota; kingdom Metazoa; phylum Arthropoda; class Insecta; order Lepidoptera; family Micropterigidae; genus Micropterix; species Micropterix aruncella. The sequence goes on from OX155951.1 coordinate 2,030,943, forward strand.
AAAATAAAAAAATTACAAAATATTACAAATTTAACGAGAAAAGAAACAACAATATCATAAATTTAGGAGCCGGTAAGCGGGGTAGAGGACGCTCCAGAACAATGAACGTGAAGGCGCGCTGTTCGTGGGCAGGTCTCGGAGCAGCCACGGGGGGGAGGAATCCCTGGATCCTGCAAAGAACGAAACGCCCCTCGGGGCGGTAAAGAGACGGACACAAAGACGGGCACTTCGGGCTGGAAGTAGCCGCCGAATCACGCCACCAAGGAAGAGGGTACCCCCTGGGGGGTATCCCGAAGCCTCATGCTTTCCCAAGAAGCCACCCAGAGCCCCACAAACTCGCCAAACGACTGGAAGCAGCTCCTACAACTGACCAAATCCGGGTACCAAATCGGAGAACGCCCAACGCACGCGCCCACTGCATCCATCAATTTCTCCCGTGCAGCCGCTAGAATTGGGCAAGACCAAATTACGTGTTCCGCAGTTTGGCGACCATACCCACAGGCGCACCGGGGGTCATCGGCAAGTCCAAAGTCAAATAGTTTGGCTCTGAACTCTCCGTGGCCCCCAACCAGCTGCGTGGTATGGTGGTCGAACCGCAGAAACGAATTTGCCATCCGCACTGCAACAGACGGGAAGAAGCAATGGGTGAGGCGGCCCGTACCCCCGGCGTCCCATCTAGCCTGCCAGACACGCAAGGACTCCACCCGAATCAGGCGGGCAAACTCCCCAGCTCGGTGCGCCACCGGGTCGATCGATAGGCCATGAAGGACTACCGGCTCGCCCCGGCGGTACCGCGACAAGGCTGCACGCTCCAGAATCTCTAGGTCAATCGGCAGAACGCCAGCGATGACGGGTAACGCATCCCGGTTCAGAGGCGGGCAAAGGACGCCATGGTCCGCGATAGATTCGGTATTCACCGTTTCACCGCTTCGTAAGGGAGAGGACCGCGCAAGCGACCTCGAACTCGGAACCAATCGAGAGACCGGAGAAATCTGGTCACAATTGGTAGCAAGGGCGCGAGAGGCGCCCGCCAGGTAGCATTCCTCGCTATCTCGCGGTAAGGCGTTGGTCTCTTGCGGGTTGTGGCTTAGCTAGACGCTGGATTGTTTTGTCCAAAGTCTTCTACGCTCACTGCAGGTCGATAGAACGACTAATCGTTAAAACTTCCTGTGGTGACGGGCTCGCCCGTTGTAGTCGACAACTCAAGTTGATCAGTCTATTCTGGACAATGGCGATTGCAACATCGCCAACGAAACTCTCATATTTGTTTTGAGTTGTATTCTATTCACATACGGCCAGTATAAGTTCTTTTCAATGAAGCATTGATTTCATCAGCACGTGTCCCTCTCGTTACAACTGGTAAGATTTGACGAATTTCACCCGAGAACAATGTTGTACATCCACCCATAGGTGAGTTTCTGACATTCTATTGTGTACATGTGACATCGAGATCGACCAAATATGTGAGCCTTATATACATATAAGACTAGCTGACCCGTGCCCACTTCGTTGGACGGTAAAACTTTTTACCTGTGATGAAATTATGAGTGTGGTTCGGTTAGTACTGAGTGTTATGATTTATTTCCTGACTGCCAAAAGAAGGGTTATATTTTTACTGCATATGTATGTATGTATTTGCATGCCAATTTGATTATAATACCGTTATTTGTGAGTGTCTTATTTGTGAGCATATTATCTCTTTAACTATTTATGCAGTAAAAGGGAAATTATATGCAGTAAAAGGGAAAAGTCTTTTGTTTTAAACACTTGAGACGATAAATTTACTTATTTTGATAAGAATTCATAATTGTTGATAATATGACCAATAAACATGACCTAACGATTTAAATTATTTTTTTAATATAAAATAATACTTTTTCTGACTTAAATATAGAATTTAGACCTATGCTGTCGCTGACTTTTGTAGGCATTATCAAGCTCTACAACTTTTCTCTATAACTTAATCATATATCTCTCATCGTTAAGGCAGCGTTAGTTAGAAACGTTTTCGTTCGACCGCTTATTCTCCGACTTACTTTTCAAATCCGACTACCACGAAAAAGTCTTTTCATTTTTCGGATTAATATATAGCATATGACACTCACAAATAACGTGGCTTTCTATTGGTAAAAGAATTTAGTAGTAGTTTAGTAGATCCAGAGATTACTTCCTACAACGTCACAAACTCTACCTCTTTATAATATTAGTATAGATATAGAAGTTTCTGTACTTTTAAATGGAATATTCTATTCATTATGTGGTATCTGCCTTGTGGAGTTGAATTGGAGTAGATATTTTCTTTGATTTCTGCCCAATTCGGATTACATGTTGCAGTTATAAAGAGATCAGGTTTACCGCGATGTCTAACATACATACATCATGTCGTCCTGCGATTTTTCATGTATATATCTTGACCCACCCGTCAATGATGAAGGCAATAAAACCAATTGTCCAAGTTCGTTGCTGTGCTCTTTCGACTGTAAAGCATCCTGAAGATGTAATTCTCTGCTCTCAATTTGGTTTGGTTGTTCCGGATGTAAGCTAATCGCTCTGATTCAATTTTCGCATATTAATCGACTAAATATTGATTTGGTAACATTCCAAAACCCAAGGAAGGGGTTAAAATTGTTATGCCTTATCATTAAGCGGTAGCAATAATAGTTCAAGCATGAAACCATTTTAGGTAGAGGTGCTATACCAACCGGGTCAACTTGAGAAATGTTGATAGTATATCCGTTTTCTCTCCGATTTAGTATCAAAGGATACTGTAAGCTATCATAAGATCGGTGCAACTCTGATATTTTTTCAAGTTGTCGTCACGTCTGCGCAATACCATATCTCTTTTATCATATTCCAGCTATCATTGTCCAGCTATCACAACTGCTACTTCACTCGTGAATGGGGCATTATAACAATGTGCTATGTGCTCTCCAGCAGGTACTTTATTTGCATGGATTACAACGTTGAAGTCGGGTGTGCTTGCCGGAACGCTCTCAATAGCAGTTTTGAAAGACTGTATGTAGCTGTTATGGGAATATAACATATCTTGTAGAGATCTTGCCATTACTTGCCAAACTATTAACAATTGATTCTGTGACACTATTACACCGCGTTTATGCTTGTGTTGCCGGATCTGAACTAAAAAAAAATACGTGTGGCACTCGGGGACTGCTGCGGTAAAGCTATTGCATAGCATTTTTAACAACTTATGCAATTATAATGATTTATTTATTTTATTTTTTCTGATATCAGATAACTGCGCTCTATCGGAAAACGTTGAAATTATTCTGAATCATCTGCGGAAGCAAATGATTCGGAATAATTTAAACGTCTTCCGATAGAGCGCCGCGCACGAATTTTTTATTCGATAAAGCAAGAAAAACCGGATTATTGAAAAAAATCGTAGATAAAAAGATAGATAATTAAATTATCTTTAAAATGGTGCAGGTTTCATAATAATACGCTAGATAGTATTTGCGTAGTAGTCATTTTTGTGTTCGGTTAGACCTAATTTCACAAATTTATTACACTATGTAATATAAACAAAATCTAAAATATTCAAATCTAAGAATATTAGGAAAATGTTCTTGTTTAACATATATTTTTTTTGAATCGTTAGCAGTACTCGTTTAGACGTAATTATCAGTTTAAAATCATTCATTTTCGTTAAGAAATTTCTTCATTCGGTCGCCGCGCTGGCCTAGACCGCGATAAAAGCTATGCAATAGCTTAATAGATCTGCAAAATTTTATGATCATCGTGCCGATATCAAGCTGATAGCAAGCTGCCGATAGCAGCGTGCCGATAGCAAGCTGCCTACTAAATTATATAATTGCCCCTAAATTTTGAATATAGGCATAAAACCTCGCTCAACAACCTGCGTACTCTTAAAATAGGTTATTTGAAAAGCATTGTTATAACGGCGTATATTGCGCACGAATAACTTAGATTTAGGCCTTTAGATTTAGGCGTTCTATTTATAGGCCGTGGCGCGGAAGGCAAAAATAGTGGCGGCTGCATTTAATTGGTCCGACGTAATTCTGAATCGGTGATATCTTCTAAAGTATTAATTCGAATGATGTAGTGTAAAAGACTAGTGGCCCAAGGTCATTTCCGGAGAGGCATGGCAACAGGTCAACATACACCCCCGCTGCTTAGGAGACAGTATATACGTATTTAATAATAATAATAATAATAAACTCTTTAGTTTCACTTAATTAGTATACAAAATTTATTTTTTTTTATTTTTTTATTTATCCATATTAATAACATATAATTAATTAATTACAAACTATTGATTAAAAAACTAGTAGTGCTTAACATTAATACTTAATTAATCATTGATAAAAAAAAAAGGTACAGGCTCATGTGGATTTTACTGCCTCACTAGGCTTGGGCCTGTGTCGAGGCAGTAGTCTAGTGAAGGGTGTCTAGTAGCAGCCGTGTGTTTAAAAAAAATATAATATATATATATACATACATATACACATGTATATATATAAACATACACACATATACACACACATACACATATACAATATACATAACATAATAGTAATATAACACTAATATTATATTTATATACAATATATATATATATATATAATATATAACATTATTGATAGATATTTTTACCTTAATGATAATTATAACGAAGATATGTAGTTAACGTAGATATGTAGAGCAAAATACCAAAAAAAAGAACAACAGCAATAATACTATTTTTTTTTTTTAGACAAGAATTTTAAATAGGTTTTCGGATTCCCTTCTCCCTTTGTTTAGTAGCCAACACACCACCATTTTCTTCAGCACGACTGTCGATGTTGACGTCAATGCATTCCCCCCCACCTCAGATATGAACATATTGTAAATCCTCGGCGAGTGAAATGCATAATGTCGCTGTCCGTATGCTGAGTTTTTAGTTTGTTGGGGTTGGTTATTACGGTTTCTGGTATCGTACTTGTGCATAGAGGTATTCTGAGGCACCAGGTCATGTCTGTAGTAGTAGAGTACTATTGTTCGTATATATAATTGTCTGATGTCAAGTACTTGAAATTCATTAAATAGTAAATCGGAAGGGTAGCGGTAAGGTTTCTTGTTGATTACTCTAATTAGGGCTTTTTGGGCCTTTATTAGGGGATCAAGAATAGTTATCGCAGCGCTACCCCAACCAATCTGTCCGTAAGTGATTACAGTCTGTGCAAGTGCGTAGTATGTCATCTTCAGCATAGACGGACTAAGAATATTCCTGATGTTTTTAAAGACGTATATTAGTTTTCGTAGTCGCTGTGTTGTCAAGTCTATTTCCTTGTGCCAACGTAGAAAGTTATCAATAAAAATTCCAAGGTACTTTATAGTGGTTGTTCGCTCTAGAGGCTGGCACAAGCAGTTCATTCTGTCACAGCTGTGTACCGTCAGTTGTTTATCAAGTCCAGGTTGCTTTCGCCCATCTATGCTATATGTCATGTATTTAGTCTTCTTGATATTCAGCGTAAGTAGATGATGAGTCAGCCAGTCGTACGTTTGTTGCAGACCCGCTGTTGCCTTGTCAAAAACCGAATCCCATGTATCAGATTCAAACATTAGTACAGTGTCATCAGCAAATGATATTAATTTTCCTGATATGTCTTGTCGGCATAGGTCGTCAATATATATAAGAAATAACGTTGGTCCTAGTGTACTTCCTTGCGGAACTCCATAGGGGATGTGCATCCAATCACTTGTCACATTATCCATTTTTACTCTTTGTGTGCGTCCAGTTACATAAGTTGTAAACCACTGCAGAGCAGAATCAGTAAGACCTCTTTGTTTCAGTTTGTCTAGTAATTTGTCGTGTGGCACAGTATCGAATGCTTTGGCCAGATCAAGGAATACAGCAAGACACCTTCGATCTCTATCCACATTTTTAGATATAAATTCGGTGACTTGCAAAATAGCATCTTGCGTCCCAATGTTCGATCTGAAGCCAAATTGCCCTTTCGACAAAAGGCCATTTTTTTCTAAATAGTCCGTCAGTTGGAGTTTAACGTGTCGCTCAAGTATTTTGCTCAATATGTTTAGTAGAGATATCGGCCGGTAGTTTGTCATGTCTGTCTTGTCTCCTGCTTTGAAGATCGGAGTTACATCAGCCCTTTTAAAATGATCTGGAAAGGTGCAATTTTCTATACTGAGGTTAATAATATGCATAATAGGGTGTACTATTTCGTATTGCACTTGCTTCAGTGTCCTTGCAGAGATCCGATCGGGCCCGCAAGCGGAGTCAGTCTTGAGTTCTTTGATTAGAGTTAGTGCGTTAGTTTCTGTTATATTTGTCAGTTGAAATTTATTTTTAGGTGTCTGTGTATAGGTATGATTTATTAAGTTTCTCCTGTTTGCTATTTTTTCTACTTTCGTTGCTAAGTTTTTCCCTATGTTAGTGAAGTATGTGTTTGCAGCATTTGCTATATCATGTACGTTGTCGAGTGTACGTCCGTCCATTTTTATTTCATTAATTTTGGTCCTGTTATGTCCAATGTTATTCATCTCCTTAACTACTGTCCAAACGGTCTTAGGATCGTAGTTATCAGTCTCGATTTTGGTCCTATAGTACTTTTCCTTGGTCCGTTTAATTATAGTCGAACAGATACTTCGGTATTTCTTGTAGTAGAGTCCTAGTCGTTCATTTTGTGGGAAAACTTTAGTCTGTCTATGCAATCTGTCGCGTTTCCGTATACTATTTATTATTCCGTCGCTTATCCATGGTTTCAGTCTTTTATGTTTGGCATTTATTGTCTTAACAGTCGTATTGTTGGTCGTATGTTGTGTAAATGTCCCTACAAATATGTCAACAGCTGTATTAATATTATTTGTGCTATATAAGTCAGTCCATGTCTCATTACTTAAGTCACTTCTTAGTTTGTGGTAGTCAATTGTCGCTCTCGTCAGTCGTGGTTGACTCTGATCATGTCGTCTTCCACGAAGTGCTAACAGTGTACAAAAGTGGTCAGTTATGGTAGTACCCACAACTGCCGCAGTCTGAACATACGATGAACGTACATATATGTGGTCAATACAAGTCTGGATATTGTCGGTCTCTCTTGTTGCTATATTTATTGCTGGTGTATATCCAAGTTCACTGAGGAGGTTTTGGTATTCATCAGCTTGTGGGTGTTTTTGCCCACAAATAGAGATATTTGTGTCACCAGCAAATATATGATGTTGTGTATATTTATCAGCTATCATCATTTGTTCATGTGCTGTAACGTAAAGTCCATTTAGAAAAGTTGTAATGTTTCGTATTGAGGGTGACCTATACACTGCAAGAACACTAAAGCCGCCGCATCGTATGTGCAACCCAGTACAATCCGGAATATTTGTTTCCCTCACTGATGGACTTAGGCCACTCTTCGCATAAACCACAACGCCGTCGGCTTTATTTTTATTACCCTCGGTTTTGTAACTTTCATAACCATTTATATGAGGCAGCTGTGGTTTATTTAAAAGCCAGCATTCAGATAGAATAATCATATCTACATCCATAGAAAGCTCATTTAGTAATATATAAAGCTCATCGACATTTTTGTGGAGGCTTCGAATATTCATACACATTATTTTAAATATATAATTACCGTTAAAAATATTTCGACACTGAAACGGAAAATCAATTTTCAATGTATTTACTATACTCGTATTTGTGACGTCATCTATCATTGTACTCATATTGGAGTATTGCCGTTCTGGTTATATGAACAATGCGAAGCCAGATACTCTTATAATGGCTAACATCACAGCTGCGCCATATAAATAAAACGTTGAAGTTCAAAATTAGAGTGATGAATGTTCTATAGTATTTACTTATTTTTATTTTCTCTTGTATACAAATAATGAAATGTATCAGTATCATATAATTATAATTTTTCATTCTTGCTTGGAATTTAAATAGAAATATAGATAATTTGAGCACACTTTGCCGTATATAGTATAATAATGTTTGTATATTCATAAATAATATAAACATATATATGTGTAAATAATAGAAATATGCATATTGTATATAAATAAATTTCGTTATGAGAATAGTTAATAATATATTATTGTTTTTTTCCATGTGATTGAGTAGAAACTTTCCTAGTTGCACGTAACAATAGTTTATTCTATTTTTTTTAGATCTCTTTCTGAATTTATTATAATGACAGGCATATTTTCTCCTCTGCGTATATATATGCGACAGTTTTTTGTCCATACGAACCTGTACCTTTTCTCTCTACATATGTCCCTAGTTTTTTTATAAAGCAGCCTGTTTTGAAAGGTAAGATGATCTCCGCAGTAGATTCTGGTAGGCACAGTATCAATTCCCAAATCCTTTGTGCTGAGTCCATCCTTCGCAGCTGTTCTCGATTTTTGGAGTGTTTTCACAGCTTCGAGAAACTGCTCCTTCTTCCATCTTGTGGTAAATGTGGCTATGACTAGTGGTGTACGGGTGCGAGAATTTGATGATGAATCTTCTTTCTCCTTGGGGATGATTCGATATGCGTAGTACTGGTCGCGATCTTCTATTTGAATGCCGGCTGAATTTCCGAGTTTTTTTATGTGGTTGTATAAATGCTCGTCTCTGGCCTGTGGAATTCCGCTGATCTCGACGTCATTCATCAACCCTTTTTGGTTTCGAGTATTCTCTCCATCCTCTAATTCCCCAATACGAGTCTTCATTTGCTGTATTTCGGTTTCACACGCATCAATTCTTTTGATATTTTTTTCTATGGTTTCCATCTTAACAGTAAATTGGTCCATACTACAGCAGCAGTGATCGACGCTTTTTCTCGTGTCAGTCATTTCCTTCCTCATACTTAAGAAATCTTCCCTGAGTAGTTTTATTTCGTTCACGAGCGCTGCCAAATCCATAGAGTTGCTTTCTGTTACACCGGGGTGAGCTGATTCTTTATCGGCTGCAATTTTATCGCTGATTTTTCTTTGCTTTGGTTGAGTCTTGCAATTATTGCATTTCCAAATTGATTTAGTTTCAATTGACATTTTCCGAAAGTTTTTTTCAGTTTGCCCAACGCAATAAAAATGATAATACAGACAGCATAGCGCACATTGAAGTTCATCTTTGTTTGAAATTTCTGCGTTACAGCTACTATGTGAGCAATTTAAAGTTGTCATTTCAGATTCCGCTAGTGACACCTATTATCTGCTGATATAATTACTTGTAGCGTTTCCGCAAAAGAAGCAAGATCTCGCTTTCGTGATAGTTTCAAATATATCCGATAGATGGCGGGGCAGTATATTTTTAGTTTATTTATTTTATTTTATTTTTTCTGCCGTTGTAATCCGATCCACACTACACTCTCGTTTGGCCGTTTTATTAGAATTATAAATTCTTTATGTAGTATATAATATAAGTGATTGATATTATGTGTCTGAAAAGTACCTCCTTCACTTCAATTATATGTGGCAATTTTGCGAATCCGATTATTCCTTACTTTCTCCCTGTGATCGGAGAAGAGATGTGTCTCAGGACATAGGCGCACTAAACTTCACTATAATTGTACACTTTCAGCTTGTTATGAAGGTTTATCAGTGTAAAATCAATGTTTTTCCAGACGCAGGCAAATAAACACAGCTGTCACTTAGACGACGGTATTGACGTATATGACGAAAAGGCGAGTATATTGCCACATGGCAATGTCTTACAACTAACCTAAACACAGTGGTACATGCGCGCATTGTGAAAACAAAGATTATTACATAACATACAGACAAGTGGAAGAATTTAAAACTAAGTATTTCCATAGTCTCCAGACCCCTTCAGCAATTAGTCAGGGTGCACGACCGATTAGCGACGCCGAACGGAGCGCAAACCGTTCAGTAGCGTCGGGATGCAATCCCGCCGGGAGAAACCGATCCACCAGCTCTGAGGCCTAAGACACGGGAGTCTTACAGGGGAGGCTTCTGAATAGGAGATGAATCGTGAGTTGAGCCGATCCGAGAACGAAATGGATCTTGTGGCCCAAGCTGCACGAAACCGTTCACCACTACTCATACGTATAGATACTAGAAACGGCAAAGGGACGGAAATCAGCTCAACGAAGGGATACACGAGTCGAAACACTCATACAGTGGCTCGTAGAAGTAAATGAATGTTTTGCTGATGGTAATTAAGCCCTGTAATGTGGATTTTTCGATTTTGGAAATCTCTGGGAAAAACCATGAACAACCCGAATCTTAGCGCATGTTTGGTTTTTAAACGGATCTAATGACCGAATAGCAATCGCGCCGTCCCGCAATTTACACTGTGCTGATTAAACAGGCGTATAAATTATTCATGTAACTTTCGCCGGGTATACGTAATGTGATTTCAGGCCGTGTGGCGTAATCTTGGCGGGCGGACGATTTTCACGGCCGCCCGCCCTGGTACTCTGCCTTCCCCGCCCCAGCCCTGCTACCTACCCGCCCAGCAACGCGAGCCGATCGATCGGTCGAACGTACCATCGGGACTATCTATAAAATATTCAAAATTAATTTGGCGGCGATGAGTACGTTTCATCTCGAGAAGATAATAGGTGTCAATTGAAATAAAACCGGTCAATGCGTTTGACTAGCTCCCGTTTGGCAGATAACGGCTGCTGTGTAGCTTAGGTCATATGACCTGCTCCTTATCGAGACGTCCAATAATGGATGCCTATGGCAAAATGTATACAAAATGTATATAAATTTATATAAATGTAAATATAAATGTAAATGTGCGCCGCTCTATAGTAATCCGCTCTATAGTAATGCTATAGCTCTATAGTAAACCCCGCTCTATGTAAATGTAAATGTAAATGTAAATATAATTTTATATACATTTTGCCGTAGGCAAACCCGAGCTAATCGCCATTCATTTGAGGGGTTAACTCACAGTTCAACCCCCATCAGGTAGCCTCCTCAAAGAGGGTTGAACCTGGTAAGGACTCGGTTTACCATTGTCACGGCAGGTGGATCAGATACACTGGGCTTCGGCCGCTGCTGGGCGTTTGCGCATCGTACGGCGTCAGTCAATCTCATGTGGACTATAATAATATAATATATAAGATGTAAGAGATAATAACGGGGGGGGGGGGTCTGGAAATGTTCTTATAAGTTTCAGTCAGTTAGTCAGTTGGTCTTGAACCTTTGCAGCGCACGGATTGGTCGTGGAGCCGATACTTGTTTGAGACTAGCGTTAGGTTGTCAGAATGCAGCAAAGTTGTCAGAGCATAGCGTTAGGTTTTCTGAAAAACTCCATAGTCGATAATAATTATACATTTTTATAGCCGATAATAATGATTTTTTTAACCTGTAACCAATTTAATAATGATTTTTTTAATCTGTAACCATTGAAATCAATTCAAACCACTATACCCATAATTAAAATGAAACATATTAACATATTAACACATAATAATATAAAACAAATTAAATTAAAATAAAATTAAAACGGGGCCGTCACGCTGAATCGTGTTGTGGATGATATCGGCCAATAGGGGCCTGAGGGTTAAAGCCTAAATTACGAGACACATTGATAATTTACCGCATGTTTTTATTCTTTTTTAAGGACAATATTAAATATCGACAAATTCACTTTTTATTATTTTTATTCTGAACTTACTGTAAATTTATTTCAATATTTTTTTAAGACAGTTTTTAACGATTTCTTTTTATTTATTTTTGCTCTAATTTAATGGCCTACTTAATTGTTATTTTATTTTTACTCAATTTTCTGTCATTATGTACAGAAAATATTTTATTTGTCTTTTTCTACTTTTTTTGTGATATTGATAGAACGTGTGAGGGACCACCCCTCACTAGACTCCAGATTGTATGGTGTGAGGTGGTGGTATCATCTTGCGGGTTATCTCCGTATTAAAAGGGATATCTCCGTATATTGCGGGATTTTGAGTGAATCTGAAGGTATTTATTGAATCGGTTGAGAGTTCGATATTGTCAGTTGTAACGCTTCCCGAATAGGTAATATTGACGTGAGGGTGTTGGTGCGCGACTGAAGTTACGAGGATGTGTGGATGGGGATAATGCTTGTGCTCCTAGTATCTCGTACTGGGCACGGCTCAAGTCTGTGGGATTGCAGACTGATGCGTCTCGATAAGGAAAGGAAGGAGAAGGTAACCAATGAGCCGTACTCGTTGAGCGACCTCGTGAGAGAGATACCGAGTATGCCGTAGCAACCTTGGGGGAGGTGATCACTCGAGGAATGATACTTTGGTTGCGTTTTCGCCGGTTTATATAGGCCGGGAAATGATGCAATCCAAAATATTCCGAGTAAAAGTATTGTTTCATCGTGCTGTTTCATCGCTGCACGAGTTAAAATAATCGCTGAATTGTGTCAGTGTCTTTCACTGGAAATCAATGCATTTGTTGATCGCATGTGGTGGTACTTAAGGGCCGTTACAAACGCAATAATTTTAATATTAATTAGTTTTATAGTAATATTTTTTATATGAATCGTCAAATATTAATTTAGCATGCGGAGTACACATACTATATTATGATTAAGAGCCCTATCACATATTTTTTCCAGAAAGGCAAGAAAAGTGGATTTTTGGCGTTCTAATTCCAAGAAATGAAGAGATTTCTACAAACTTTAATTACTGAATTACCTGGACCATTTCTTGATGTTGACCATAGCGGCCTTTAATTTTAGATATAACGAATATTATTTACTTATTCAGCCCATTTTCCGAAAGTCGTTATTCGTAAAACGCTCGGAAGGCAAACTTTGAGCTCCTTAATACAGTAATATCACTACAACGAAAACCGTGTACTATTTTTTTTTATGTCCGTCATGTATTCTTGTTGACCATAGCGGCCTTATTTTTTCGTTTTTTGACCACATATCCAAGGTATACATTACTTACAATTACACAAAATTTAAAAAAAAACTTCCTGTATCATTCTAATTTTCTCAGAAATAAAATAAGATTCTTATATAATACTTATACTATATTAAAGTTCACTCTTTTAGCAATACGACATAATATAAATTATTGTCATTAGAAAGGAGAAAACACTGCAAAAAACAATTAGAAATTGTGTATATATTTGCTTGCGCAAGAGAAGAGCGCTCAGTGCCGCGGTTTTCTCCCAGGGTTGAATAGTTATTTATTTATTTATTTATTTATTTATCCTATCTTTTATAGTTACATCCAAAAAAAAATGCGTTCATTTTTTAAACTCATTTTAAAAGAATACCTACGCTATTTTGTAATAGGCCTCTTAATAAGAAATTACATCCTCATCATCACATCACATTCTCGTCACTGTTCTCCATCTTGCCTAAGCCTAATCTATCTTCTAATAAGACCTGCCTAAGCCCATCTTCAAATATTGTGCCCATTTAAATTACTTAAAAAAGTAGAGCCTTATTGTCTGATTATTTTATATGGTCTTATAGATGTACTTTTAGTTTAAAATGCATAACGTAGATTTAATTTGATTATTTAACATTTTACTGACAATTTGAATATTACGATGAATAATTTTACTACGTATCTTTAATTCGTAATTACTAACTACTTCAAATATTAGGCTTCTATTTAGATTATTTATATTTATAGTTTGACAATCTAGTAGTTAATTCTTGACTACCTATGTATGTTCAGTAAAGAGTAGTAACGAGACTTACTACCTAGCACAATTATTTTGACACGTCCTAGAGCGGTCTTTAGCCGTCAATTGGACACGACGGAAATGTAATGTAATGTAAGCTTTGTGCATATTGACGGAATAGATGCACTGTTTCTGTAGCTCTGCTTCAATTGCAGTGCGTTTTGCAGTAGAATTCGTGACGCGCTGTGCTGAGCAACGCCCGTGACGCGACGTGACGTTGTCGTACGGTTTCTTTAGTGAAATTTGTAATGATTTTCGCCGCTCGCAAAACTCGGTTGTTGATAACCGAAATCGTGCTTGCCGCAAGGGATAAAAAGACCACGAAATAAAGATAGCCGCGGATATTAATTAGCTGTTATATTTTTATTTTTGTAAACGCCGTCGGCCACCAAATCGTGATAGATTTATTTTCTCTTAAAAAAATGGTGAGCAGTCTTGTTTTCTTGCACAGATCTACCTCACTAAGTCGTAGACTGTCAGTAAAAAGTGAACTAAATCTTTCAAAACAAATTGTTTTACTTAGGACAGATAAGACATTGGAGAAACATTTCACCTGATATCGTCAAAGTCAATACGTCATTGATACAAAGGAGGAAAAGAGATTCCCATACCAACTATGCATATATGGTACATTGAGGATGTCAATTACAATGGGAAAACCCGGCACCCCAGTGAGTTATAACGACATCGAGCCATTCTGTTTCCCAAGGCGTGACTGTAAAAGACTTTGCGGGCAATCCTGGTAAGCTAGTCCAGGTAACAGCCAGGTAAGGTTTATACGTTTACTCGTTTATACGTTTTGGTACGAAACCCTAAATGTAGGTGAAGTAATCAAAGTTTCTCTAATTCTCTAATGCAAATAAATTATTAGGTTAATATACTAATATAATAAATTTGAGACCCCGATGCATTTTTGATGTTCTCCATTTTTTAAATTTCTTTTAGGCATTGCCAGTAATGATACTATACATCCTTAAGCGTATATAAAGTTTATTTTAGTAGTCTAAAAAGAAGCATTCGCATGATCATTCAAATGGTTCTTTTTTGATAACATTGATAATATAGATTTTTTTTTTTTTTTATTTATTTATTTGTTACAACTTGGTAGAGAGTTAACAATGAGATCGTACAGATATGATTTGTAACTATTTATATAAGCAATAAGAAAATTAACACAACCCATACGATCATTCTACATGAATGCCCAACTAGACCGAACAGCCTGTATCTGGGCATACGAAAATATATAGCCTTTGTTTTTGAGTAGTACTGACGTTTGAGTAATACATACTGACTAATAGACTACTTTCAATACTAACACTAAGATAATGGCATAAAATAGTACACATATTAATACAAATATATATGATAAAGGGTTAGTTACATACATATATATATACATATACACATACAAACGTACATACATACATATATAATAACACACACACACATACATCTACATACACACATATTATTATTGTATGAAGTCTTTGTACGACCTACTTCGTAAAGGAGCCATTTTTTTACTTTCATCTTAAATTGGTGTACATTTTGAACATTTTTTACTGACTCTTCTAAAGTATTAAAAAATTTTGGGGCAATGAAATACAACTGTCTTTGGGCAAAGGTTGTATGTACGTGAGGAATTACATAGTTCGTCCCTTCAGCCATTCTAGTTGGTCTTTGCTGCTGGCTTCGGGAACGTTTCTCTAAAATCTTGTAAAAATGTATTAGGCATTGTTTCACGAACAACTGACGAATATCCAAAATACTTGCTTCGCTGAACAGCAGGTCAGAGTCATGGCGGGGATGTTTTCTGTAAGTAACCCGCAATAATAATTTCTGTGGTTCAAGTACTTGTTTCGTACAGGCCCCCCAAGCAATGACACCGTGCATCCATAAGCTTTGGCAAAGCGCCATGTACACAATTTTTAACGTCGGTTTTGCCAGAATATTACATAGCTCACGAAAGTCGTATACTAACTTTCGAGTGCGTTATGTAAGTTCATTTAGTTGGTTCTTCCAGGTTAACTTGGAATCAATGGTCAAACCAAGATACCTAATCTCGCCTTCTTTATGAACGATCGGGCAGGCGCAGTTGGGTGGCTTAGGGCAGTTGCTAGAGTGAACCTTTAGTTGGAATTCGCTTGTTGTAACGTCTGATCGCAATCCAAATGTGACCATTTTAGTCTTTAAAGCATTCAGCGTCAGCACGTGTCTATCTAGCCAACCTTTCACAATGTCTAGATTCATCTGCGATTTTTTGAAAGCTTCTTTCCATGAATTGGCTACCGGCAGCAGGACAGTGTCATCTGCAAAAGAGACGATCCGTGTGTTGTCCCCGAGTGGCAGGTCACATATTTCGTTGACGTACAATAGGAAGAGGACCGGGCCGAGGACACTGCCTTGGGGAACGCCATATCATATTAGATTGCTTAATGCCGTACTACGTTTTGGCAGTTAGAATTTTCCTATGAGACGCAACTTGAAGATAGCACCCATAGTTCCAAACATTAATTAATCTCGTCTTATGTTCAGTAGTGTAATAGATAGCGTTCTAAATAAAAATTGAAAATAAAGATACGGTATGATATCCTAACCCCTTGAGTATGATACGACCAAATCTGGTTCTGAAACAATTATCCGTTGAGTATGATACGACCAGATCTGGTTCCGCGTTTTTTTTCACTTCTTTGACGTTCTCATATTTATTCATAATTATCTAATTGTTTTACAAAATGATATTTCAATATTCTATATTCGAAATTTCAATGCAATCATTGTGCAGTTGTTCTTTTTATGATTGGTGTAGTAGTTTCGTAGTTATAGTACTTTAAGGTCGATGTCGCCGAAAATCCTGCAAAAGAGACAGATGCATCCATGAAAATACCCATTTACTCCAAGGGTTAAAATACAATAATAATATAATAACAAACCAATTTTAAATCATAGCTCGTAATATTTTATTATTATTTAGTTAAATATGTCAATTTTAATTTAGTATACAGGATTTAACATATAGGCGATTTATCATTTAACATATAGGCGTCAACATAACGGATTTAACATTAGGCGCCTTAATGTTCAAATATACTAATATGTGGCATTTTAATCTCTCCGTATTATTTCTGTTTTGTAATCAGATTATATAAAAATGCCATAGATGGCATCTTGATAGAATAGTTTAAAATTAACGTCAATTGTTAGAATCAGATCATGTTGTCAAAATATTTAAAAAATCAATAACTAAAATACTAAGAAAAAAATCCAAACAATGTTATCTAAAATTTTAAACTCTTTATAATCAATTGGTAGCTACTTTTATAGATTCTGCTTTTATATCCCTGTTGCATTACGTAATATGAACGTAATACAGTCAGACAATGAATCCTTGAATACTTTTATAAAACTATCATTTAAATGAGTACAGTGTTCGTAAAGTCATGGCCCCCGAACATGGTCAGATCAGGGGTGTCCTATCAGGATCTCCTTAATATTTAATAATGGTAGGGAGTAGATTATAGCATTTAATGCTAAGGTCTAAGTATGTTTTCTGTCATTTTGCTAGTCTTATTCGGGGTAAGCATGAAATAAAGCTACTACGGGTATGGTGAAAGTGAATGGAAGTATTTTTTATTGTGAGATGGCAACTGGTTGGAAAATTTAATGGGTTTTAGATTTTTGGTCTAAGCACAGCCGCACTTTAGGAATTACAATGTCATTTTTATTGTTACAATGTTTTTTATACAAAGTTTCTTTAAACCCAAATATCGTCCTGAGATCTTGCTTTTGCAGTATAAAAATACGATGGCTATCTGGTGCATTACCCCATGTTAAAATACCATAAGTCATCTCGATTCAAAGCACGCTACAGTAGTAAGAGTAGAGTAGAACATACTTAGCACGAGACAGTTAATATTTCTGACCTGAAACCAAAGACCGAACACCACGTGTCCTTCAAGATGCTGATGCAGGCGATTTCAATGTCAAGACTTTCGTAGAACTCCATCTCTGTCATCCGACTTATTATTATTCCTCTCACCGTCCCACGTGGCCCCCTCGCCGGAGTGGGATGACAAGGACGGCGCATCGATCCACGACGGATCAGAGAGAGATGGGTAGAGGCAACGGCGGCGATAGTGAAGTCGCTGTACTACGAAGGGCACGGAGCGGCGACGGCGACGAGGGCGGCACGGTCGACGAACTTGCCGTAGTTACTACGACGAGGAGAAGCAGGTATACTTGTGCCACGGCTTCCAAAACTTTTGAAAATATAAATAGAGAATTTCGGATTATAATTTATTGCATTCTGAAATTAGAATATGATGTAAATTTTAACTTACATTAAAACATACTTTTTAAAAACATACAGCATAGTATAATAATATAGATAGCAAAGCCAATAATATTTAAGCTTTATACAATATATTAAAAAGGAATACAAAATATTATATATAATGCAATAAAGACAAAAAAATATAATCATTAAAAAAAATAAAGAATTTTAAATTTAAGATTATAATAACTCCACTATGTGTGTATATAAAGTGTTTTTACGGCACGGGCATTTTTTTAGTGGATGAATGATGAAATTACTGTTCTCCAGTAAATAACACTCAAAAACTGCACACACACACTTTTTATCACAAATTCCGCGGAGCCGTTCGCGGCCGTGCGAATGCCGACGGGAGACTAGGCGTTTGACGTCTATGCTAACTTTTTAAATTGCCGTTCGATCTATTCGCCGGTGGCCGCCGAATTAAAGATTATTTGGCCATGTCGTTCAGCCGTCAGAAAGCATAAAGTACGACGTTTCGAATCGTAAATTGCATTTTTCGCAGCGGCGAGCGCGATATCCCGTATGGGATGTTTCGGATTTTAGGCGGCCGCCATACATGTCCCGAAAGGGATGTTAAGTGCCTAGCGGGCACGCTTTTATTAGGTCGACCTGTATGTAACTATGTAATGGAATCTAAGGTAACTAATTTAACCATCTTCCAAGGATCGTAGCGTCATGAAAATTGGCAGCTGTATGTAGTTCTGATGACAATACAATAATATGGTACTGTCGAACTGATCTGATGATGGAGTCGGAAGATATGAACTGGAACTTCATGATGGAACATCGTATCATAGCTGTGTTTGGACTTGTTAGAAAAGTCTTGCAATGAACTTTGACCACGATTAGGTTTCAAGATCTGGTGATGAAGCCGGAAGATAGGCACTGCCATTCCATGATGGAATATGAGTGTCATAGCCGTGTTTGGACTTGTTAGAAAGGTCTTGTAATGAACTTTGACCACGATTTAAGATCATTTATAAAAGCGTGTTTTTAGTGTTTTTTTAAGCTAATAATTTATTTATGAATTATGTCTTGTTACCTAATAATGTTGTTAGTCATGTATATTATATATTTATATGGAGGCCGGCCGAAATCGATACGCGCGGATCTGTTAACCACCGCAACCACCGATTGACGTTTTTGGCCTTTTTGGCCACGGGCTAATACCAGCAACCACCGGTAACATCCGCAAGGGAAAAAGGTAACACATGGTAACATACGTTATGGTAACATCCGCAAGGGATAAAGGCGTCACAATAAACGAGACAGGAATAAAATTAAAGGTTTTAGAAGCGCTGTCCGCTAGGGAAGCCCGACTTATGTAAAGCGTTACATTTTCTTTATTCCCTCGCGCGGCGCGGCGCGTTTGCCGTTTCCTTCCTCCAAGGCTACCGGCGAATCTCTCCATTGAAACGATTTACGGCTGTGAATCAAGTCAAAATGACGAAATAAGAATGATTTACACGATCCAATTATGTGCGCCCCCCGGAACCTCTTTCACCAACCTGCTCAGGACCAGACACAAAGCCGCGAATAAAAAACATTAAGCTGTCAGTACAGTTGTACGTACTTATTAGGTGTTATGCACGTTACAATGGCGGCAGACTCCGCGCTGTTAGAAACTGGGGGGAGTTAATGGGCCCTTGCTCAGTTGGCCACGAAGACCCATTCAGTCTGGAAGCAGTACTGTTTCCTATAGAGCGGGGGTGGTTGCGGACCTTACGGCGACTGCTCTTGAAACGACCATCGGCTACCCAATCCTGGGTGAACAGCCGGGCAGAGGATGCCGTGGTCCGCGATAGATTCGGTATACACCGTTTCACCGCTTCGTAAGGGAGAGGACCGTGCAATCGACCTCGAACTCGTAACCAATCGAGAGACTGAAGTAATCTGGTCGCAATTGGAAGTAAGGGCGGGAGTGTCGGCCAGCTGGTTGCATACCCGGGCTGGCAGTTTTTTTTTCAGAATTTATATAATTTTTTACAATGGAAAAAATCAACTTTGAAGAGTCGATGAAAAACGTCTTTAAAGTATTCATTGATTCCTGTACACGAGAGTTTTACAGCAGATAAATTAAAAACTCCCATTAAAATGACATATCTGCATAGATAATAGGGGTCAATATTTTTATTTATTATATATATTTATATATGTTTATATATATTTTTATGTTTCCTTAAATTCCCTTTATAGAATGGCAACTTCATAGGTAAGGACCTCATATTAGAGTAGTTTCACTCGCGTGCTGAGCGTTTTGTGATTTTATTTATCAAAAACTTTATTATTATAGTTTCTTTTTTATCTATACTGTAATCTGTATCCACCGCAATGTCTATAAAAAAATATCTTACGAGAGTAGACAATTTAAAATCTTGGCTATATACATAAGTCACTAAATTAAGTAAAAGCTAGAGACTCTCAATTTATCCTTGAATGAAGGTAATGTTGCGAGTTTGTGTCGAGAGGATCATTTACTGCGAAGGTCACGGTAGACATTACCAGCGTTAATGATAATGCTTAATCTTCTATGCGGAATACGTATTACCTTATTACTTGAGTATGGCGATTGTATGTGGGTATATATTAAATATAGGTAGGTCCGTATTTATTTTTCATCTTTATTTACTAAATCTATATATTGGATTTGTAAGAATATATTATAATATTATAATAATTAATATGTAGGTAACTATCCCTTCATTATCACTATTTTACAAATTTTATGACCTTTTTTTTATGAAATTTCTAAATTATACTGTCAATCATCTTAACAAAAATAGGTGTACTATATAATAAATTATAATACAGGACTGACTCCAGAACAGACTGTGATCTGGTAGTTAATAGAATAAAATAAAAAAATGCCTTTTAATCTTTTTTTTGTAATCAATATTAATGAATCTAAAATTTACTAAAGTTTGGAGGTATTGATTGGATACAACATTGTAGGTATCATGTATTGCAGATACCTTGAATAAAGTTCCTGGCGGAACTCAGCATTATTCAGTAGGGACTTAAAAATAATTTAATTTAATAAATTGAAATCCCCCATGAAGCGTCTTTCTGTTTGATCGCGATAAACTCAAGAACCACTGAACGGATTGTGATTCGATTTTCATTGCTTGTTTCTGTGTGACTAGGCCTAAAGTCCGTTACAAACGGGTTAATGACACTATCGGTAGTTGAATAAGACGAAACATTACAAAAATCAATTTGAACTTATTTATTCGGTAAATAAATATAGACAGAAGTTATATAATTAAATTAAAGATTATGACTTCCATAAAAAATACTGTATATTTAATACAATAAATGCAGTGATATTTTCAAAAACTTACGAATTTAAAAAGTATCATGTGCCTGATTGATTGACGTGCTACGAGACTGATTCTATTTAAGATTTTCTGGCGGTTTCAGATATTGTGCTCAATGCTGTAACCGTTAACGTCGTCGTGGAGATTTTCTGCAGATTTTCGTTTTCTGCTGCCGTAGTTAGAGATAGCTCAAAAGCCACTTGGTTGAAGGCCAAATGTTTGTTTGTTTGTTTCAAATGTCTAGATTTCATCCAACTGTCTAGATGGCCAAAAAAATGAAGCTTTGGTAATAGCAGATTGAGACCTACATAGGATATCGAAAGCTTTGTTGTAGCTCAAAACATAAGTCACGTAAGTAAGTCACAGGCAAGTCAAGTTACTATATTCCATAGCGTTTATAATGTGGTTGTAGGTCAGGAGAATGCAGTGGCCAAAATTGTTCTTGATTTTCAAAACATAATACTATTTCGTACTTGCCAATTCGATAATCTTTCAATGAGTAAGAGTTAGAAATCCAATTAACAGATATAATCCTGAAGTTGGCAGAGGGTGAGATTAGTTGATTGATCGTCTCGACCCTTGGCAACCTTTTAAGGAGATTCCGATAAGGATTCCGACAATGATCGACTCAGTCTCGAGCGGCAACCCTATTTCTCTTCGGCGACAACTGAACGCCTGTCTGGTTAATTGGGAAAGCGAGGGAAGGCGATTGTAGCGTCGATCGATTGCCGGGATTTTGCGATCGGATAACGCGTCTTAAGATACGTATTATATATGCCGACTAGAATATTAACATGTCCATAATGGGCTCTTACTATGCAAACGAGCCGGATTTTGATTTAAATTTATTGACCAATTCCAAAGAGAAAACATCAGTTGTGTCACCCCAAGGCTTTCCCAGCAAGTAAACCCACGCCAATCCAACCTCCCCCCGTACGTCAATTCGTAGTATATTTGTAGGTTTTTCCATGGTATTAAAATGTCATTTTTCTAAAAATGACGTAGTATTTTCCTAAAGATGGCGGAACTTAAATATTATTTTCAGCGCGTGTATACGAGATATTCCAACCAAGATATGAGATTTCGTAATGTGATATCGTTCCAAGTCAACTGTGTACCGAATCACAAGTCTCTAACTGAAATATTTCGAGATTGACGTATGACTAGCGCGCCCTCTGGTGGATTTCTACTCTTGCCATCAACAAATGATGCCCGCATGCCAAATTTTAGCTCAATCTAATGAAGTGTTTAGGCGCTATCGTAGAGAAATACACACACACACACACACACACACACAGACTCACAGACAGACTTCAGTCTGGAAATGGTCATAATCATCTGAGGGGGGTCAAAATGGATATTTCCGTCTTCATCTTGATTTTTTTTAGCGCGTTCACAATACTTTCCCTTATGCCGGAAAAGTAATTAAACCCCTTCTTAATATGCGGAAAATCGCTGCACGGTGGAATAGCTGAATACAACCACACATAAATAGCTATTTAATAGTAAACATATATATTAAGTAGATTATACATCGTACAAAATAAGTTACGTACCATTTTGTTTGAAAAATCCTGAAATATGTTGAAATAAGTAGATACTTCCAGTTTTTTAGATTGATTTTTTCCGAGGTGACGACCGAGACGATTAAGACGATATATGACGATTAAAAACTTGTCTGTATGTCTGTCTGTCTGTGTGTGTATTCCACTAAGATAGTGCCCAAATGCTAAATCCGTCTGAGATGACATTTGGCATGCACGCATTATTTGATCATGGCAAGAGTTGAAAAGATTGTTGTTGAAATCGGTCCACTATGGGGCGCGTTAGTCATACTTCAATCTTGAAATATTTCTGATACATGCCGAATTCCAGCTCAATCCGATAAAGCGTTTCGTGGAGGAATAAATACACAGACACACACAATACTTTCCCCTGCCGCGAAAGCAAATATATTTTTTTCCAATTTCTACGTTTATAATTATGTCCATAGATGATTTATTCTAGAATTCAGGTATAGTTATACTTGATTATTTTGTTTTGAATGGCAGTGTGAAGTCTATCAAACAGCATTGATGAGCAATAAAACCTTCGGTTGATAAAAAAGCGGATAATCTGCGGAGCTGGAAGCAGAAAAAGAGACCGGAACTATCGCTGAAGAAGAGAAATGGTTAGCCTGGTAGAATCAGTTGATCGCCTGTCAAGGATGTCAGTGTTTATAGTATAGACTATCAAGCTTTATTCTTTATTTTCTAATCGAGCCATTATTATTATCAAATCACGTAAAATTGACGGTTGTTAAATGTTATTGACTTTTACAAACACTTGATGTTTTATAGACGCCAAATAACATTTTATGATTAAAATATATTTGCTTAAGTGTTTATTGCTAATTATTCAAAATACTTTCTATTCTCTTCCTCGCTAGGAATGGCGACAGTATTGTTAGCACCCTATCTTTATAATATAGGTACACCGAGAAAGGTCATTTATTTCTATCGCAAATGTTATGGCTGCAACCTTAAAGCGAAGCCTTTCAAGCATAGCGAATGAGCGCGTTGAAAAAGACACACTCCTTCCTTGCGAGGACACGCTTGTCGCAAGCAGCGAGCAGCGAGCGATGTAGTTTGAGAGCTCGCTGCATCTTAAAACGTATTATCATAATCGGTAGCAGCTATTTCACCTCGAGGATCGACGTGAATTATTTACCAATAATTGGCATAGGTGCGAATTAGTCCCAATCAGCTCCCAGATTGAATATCTTAGTGTACACCTCGATCATAATATTTCATGGCAGCCGCACATCGAGGTGCTGAGAGGTAAACTGTTTGGCCTCTTACAATCTATAAAGAAGCTAAAGAATTCCCTGCCCGAGGAAAGCAAATTTAAAATATGCTTATAATATGTTCTGCTCCATCTTCTAAGTTATTCATATGTTTTCTTTCATTCATAATTATTCATATGCCTTTCTCTATGTCACGGAAGATCTAGCCACAGGTTTGAAAGGTTGCATTTATGATCTTAGAAAAGTAGGATCATATTACGGAGTACAAAAGGAGACTTCACTGGCTGACGACTCGGAAAAGTATGATACTGTATGATACTGTCTATGACGCTTTTGGCAATAGTATATAAAACTTTGTAATCCTAGGACGGTCTAAAACTACACCTTCCAGCTTAGACCCCCTAATACAGATACAAAAAAGTTTGATACTTCACAAAAATAAAAAGGCTTACCGATACCTCTAATCATATTAGGTTCTTAGGTATAAGCACAGGTTTTTCCCTCAACCACCTAGAAATAAATCCAGGTTAGTAGGTTTAAGAACAATTTGAAATAGCGTATTTTTTTCTCAAGCCGTAAACAATTATACATTGTATACAACTTTTATACATTATACATTGTATTAATTATACATTGTATAATTATACATTGGTATTTACCTCATTCATAATTATGTTTATGTAATTATAATATAATTCATGATTGTGTTATATAGATAATAAATAATTAGTATAGACATAATTATAAGTTTTATAATTATACATTCTTATATATTCTATAATTATACATCGTATTAATTATAAATTGTTTTACATTTTTTAACATTGTACTTTGTAAACAAGTATACTTTCTATACAAGTATACATTGTACAAAAATATACATTTTAAATAAGGTAAGGGTAGGTAGAACTCAGTCTACCCTAGACAACGGCGGCTGCAACGCCGCCGAAACATCGGGTGTTACAAAATTCACGCGGTAAATTCTTTTTTTAAATCTTATTTATCATGTCAAACAACCGCGATAGTCTCCGAATTCATAAGTATACATTGTATACAAGTATGCATTGTATACATGTATACATTGTATACAAGCGTACATTGTATACAAGTATACATTGTATACAAGTATACATTGTATACAAGTGTATACATTGCAGCGAGATCTCTGACTAACATTCGTATTTCGCCGGAGGCAGGCAGTTTATTCCGTCCACGCTCCTCGCCTGTTCGCCTAAAGAAGACTTAAGGGAAATTTCTTCTCATGTGCTTGAGAAGAAATTTCCCTTCCCCTGTTCTTTGCATGCTTTTACAGCACTAATAAAGCCCCAGCTGAATGATACAAAAATGTACAAATAATTTTTTTTTTTTTTGCTAAAAATATTTTATTGATGGTTACGTGAGGTACACCAAAATGATCGAGTGTATAAAAATGCAAAAAATAAAAAAAATGTTTTGTTCTTTGAACGAAATAACTGTTAAAACTATCGCAAATAAAGTTCAATTCAATTCCGTACTTTATTTTGGAATTCCCACAGTATTGTAGTGAATAATTACAGTAAAAAGTACAGTTTAATGAAAAATAAAACCGTCAACGGATTTCAATAAAATTACAGAAAAAAGTTAACAATGGCAAAATATCATTAAAAATACTAGTAAGAGGTATACAATAACAGGACTTTCTTGTAGTGAGTGAATCAGTACAACCAAATTGGAAAATTGAAAAAAAGTAAATAAAATTTCTTTTCGTCTTTTTTTTTATTAAATTTGTAAATTTTATCTATTGAAGAAAAGTTTGAAAAGCGCTGAGCGCTCTGCGCCATCTAGCGGCAGGTAAAATATCACAAATAAGCAATATTACCGATAGCGATGGCGATAGCGCATCGTAATCATAACTTCTTATACTAGTTTAAAAAAAATAAAATTTAAAAGAATTTAAAAAAAAAGCTTTTTTAATTTTTTTCCTAAAAGAAAAAAAAGTTGCTTATTTCGTCGTACTGATTCCCACACTACAAAAAAGTGCCTCATTAAAAGCACAACCTGTATAAGAGGCTTGTGTTTAGGGTGTGTTGAGTAAGTAGGTGTGGAGTGTAAGCGTGAGCGTTAGTGAGGTTTGGGTATCTAGAACGTCCGACTTATTGTGTAAAATTTCTTGTATAAATATTGCTTTCACCTTATAAACTAATGTTAAAAATGAATAATCATTGTCATAACAGTATGATAATAGCAATAAAATATTTAAAATGACTAAAACGAATATTCGTGTGATTGTATTGGTTTAGATTTGTTTTATGAAGTATTTATAAGTGCTTATGTAATTATAAGAAATGTAAATACCACTTAAATGGGTATTTTATACATTACAGCAGCATGTAAGTACTTTATTTTTAGACGAATTGGTTTTAAAACGTGACAACAGAAAAAGATCAATTTGGCGCGTGGTTTCCATTGAATCAATGGTTCTTAACCTAGTTGTTACTGAAACTTTTTTTTATCTCGTATCACAGTAAATTTTTAGTATTATTACCTTGATGCATAAAGTAGACATGGAAAAATACCAAAATAATCTGACTTTTCAGGAAAGCTCGGAAAATGCGGATCGTTTTAACATTCAGTAGTAACAGGCAGGTAGGTTAACGCTCATATAACTACTACTTTATCGATTGTATCCTATTTTAAATTAAAGAAACACAGTTATTACTATGACAAGGGCTTTATTATCTATCTATGTATATCTATCTATATAATCTATATCTATCTAGGTCATAATATTATAAAAAAACGTGCATAAAATAAATTTCAATCACAAGCTTATTTGTAAACACTTACCGTTTTGAAGACATAGTGAAAGTTAATTACGCTAATACGAATTAAAATAGAAAAGCACTTCAAAATGATGATAATAAGATAATCGTCTATGCACCGAAACACTGTCAAACGATCACTGCGGCGATCGGTAAACAATAAGCAAAAGTTATCTGTCCGTTAATATTTTTAAATTGAGGGTATTCCCCATACTTTTTAAACCTTCATTAAGATCGGTAGTTGTAAATGGGTTAAATTTTCCCAGTGAAGCAATAAGGAGTCTAAATTCACTTCTTCGAATATATCGGCAAAACAATGAATCGCTCGAGTAATAATAGATTTAACTATGTTTGAAGCTACTACAAACAAACGTTACACAAACCGTATGCGCACAAATCACTCTCACCACATACCAACATTAACTGTGTCACATAAATATACATCAATTACAATAATTAAGCCACCCTAAATAGTCAACAATAAGACGAGCAATTCCGGAGCGCATTGAGTTGAGCAATTGATGTATTGTCGCCCTAAATATGCCAAGCGGGCGCGATTCGCAGTCGTGTCAATTTGGCTCGTGCGCATTGTAATGTGTTCATTTAGCGGAGTCTGGGGTACATGCCACGTCTCTATGACCACTCGTCGGCTTGTTTGCCTACACTTTGGCGTTAAGGAGGCTTTGACGGTAGATAACATAATTCTCGCGCGAGCTGCCTCTGCTGGGAAATCTAATTGGGACGTCGCGTCGTCGTCGCTCGCTATGCGTCGGCAATAAGACCTATTTCTATGTCTTTATATACTACGCATCGTACTACTTGTACTACGTATTCGTTTATTTGTTTGTTTCTACTCTTTATTGTGAAATTTCACAATGTGCGGGTTTATTATCATACGACAATCTCTTAGAACTAACCATAGTAGGGTTGTTTGTGTAGGGAGAATATTGTGTGCTGGGGTTGCTTTTCCTAATATGAAGTAGTACACATTTCTCGGTGTTCAAGGAAAGCAACTAATATTACGTCCACGCTTTGTGATGATCCTGCTGAAACTGTTCTCTGCTTAGAATAGGATTGGCCAAAAAAATTGTGTCGTTAATAATAATAATAATAATTAAACGCTTTATTTGCTTTAAGAGGCCTATTACAAAATAGCGTAGGTATTCTTTTAAAATGAGTTTAAAAAATGAACGCATTTTTTTTTGGATGTAACTATAAAAGATAGGATAAATAAATAAAAAAATAAATAAATAACTATTCAACCCTGGGAGAAAACCGCGGCACTGAGCGCTCTTCTCTTGCGCAAGCAAATATATACACAATTTCTAATTGTTTTTTGCAGTGTTTCCTCCTTTCTAATGACAATAATTTATATTATGTCGTATTGCTAAAAGAGTGAACTTTAATATAGTATAAGTATTATATAAGAATCTTATTTTATTTCTGAGAAAATTAGAATGATACAGGAAGTTTTTTTTTAAATTTTGTGTAATTGTAAGTAATGTATACCTTGGATATGTGGTCAAAAAACGAAAAAATAAGGCCGCTATGGTCAACAAGAATACATGACGGACATAAAAAAAAATAGTATACGGTTTTCGTTGTAGTGATATTACTGTATTAAGGAGCTCAAAGTTTGCCTTCCGAGCGTTTTACGAATAACGACTTTCGGAAAATGGGCTGAATAAGTAAATAATATTCGTTATATCTAAAATTAAAGGCCGCTATGGTCAACATCAAGAAATGGTCCAGGTAATTCAGTAATTAAAGTTTGTAGAAATCTCTTCATTTCTTGGAATTAGAACGCCAAAAATCCACTTTTCTTGCCTTTCTGGAAAAAATATGTGATAGGGCTCTTAACAAAAAGGCGAACTTATTGCCTAAAAGCAATATCTTACAGCTAACCTTGACCTAGTGGAATAACATGTTATGCGGTAAAAATAAACTAATAAATAAAATTTTAATCATTTAAATTCAGCAGGAAAACAAAACAATAAATTTAAGAAAAAAAAACAAACAATAAACCTATAATGACGCAAGGGACGCAATAAGGAGGAAAAAATAGGGAAAAATAAGGAAAAGTTTATGAGCGTGGGTTCAAGTGTTCTTTGAGCCTGCGTTTGAAGCAAAACAAACTAGGTGCTATCCTTATACGCGTGGGTAAAGCAGTTAACACAGTAGCTGCTGTCGATATGATACAAGGTGAACAACACATGGTTCCCAGCACTGACCCTTGGGGTACTCCGCTGTATACAGTGAAATATTCAGATGTACTACTTTCATTTAAAATTTAAGAAGTCTGATAATTTTTGTTTCTACTGTATTTTCACAATGGACGGGTTATTATCATACGACAATCTCTTACAACCAACTCTACTATGATGTGTTTATATGTATTCGTGCGTGTAATATGTATGTAACTGTGTGTCCTGTTATTGCATTCGATTGACAGCATTGAAATATAATTCGGTTAATTTTAACACAACGGAAGTGGTGACCCAGCCGTAAATTTGACCCGGAATTATACATTGTAAGATGAGGCGACCTAACCACTATGCCAACATATCGTGCCGTGTTTTCCGCAGTCACCTTGAATATGCTTCTCAAATATAGTCTCCTAGCTATATTGCCGACGTAAAGAGAATTCAACATTTTCAAAATTCATTCCTGAAATATTTGAATTATCGTTTCTTCTTATCTTTACCCAATTACAATGCAGCAGCTACATAGGCTTCAAGCATTACAATCAAGAAGAAAATCCGCAGATGTCGTATTTTTTAATTAAATTGTTGACAGGTCGCAATTGCTTCGATCTGCTTGGAATGGTATTCCGTGTACCATCGCGACTCACTCGCCAAACGGAGTTATTCCACCTTCCGAAGGTTAGGTCTTTTTTGTTCATTTTTGTGCTAATACAATGAAGTAATAATAATAATGATAATGAAGTCACAATAATGATAATGAAGCCGAAATATTGATATACATTTTATAACAATCATTAATATTTAAGAAACACTAATCGCCTATTATTTTCCAGCATTCATTCTCGTCTTTCGCATTGTTTTGTTGCCGCTGTAGGAGACAGTAGGAAGCCAGTTTGGTCAGGTTCCAATACCACAGCAGGAAACACTTAGCAAACACTGAAAGAAGAGAAGAAAAAGGCGTGGAGTCGCTGGCGTGGCTGACGCCACGCGTTCTATTGTTATGTACATATTCTGACCATTTATTTCGAGCTCTTTATTTCATCCACTGTTTCAGCTTTTCACTTTTCAAAAACACTTTGTGGGTACTAATTAAATTACACCTTTCCTAGTACGCCAGT
This sequence comes from Micropterix aruncella, assembly GCA_944548615.1. Classification (NCBI taxonomy): domain Eukaryota; kingdom Metazoa; phylum Arthropoda; class Insecta; order Lepidoptera; family Micropterigidae; genus Micropterix; species Micropterix aruncella. Next base: position 2,061,130 of record OX155951.1, read on the forward strand.
GCCGGTGTCCCGGAATCTGTCCTGCTGACTCTACCCGGCGTTCTATGGTTAAAATACTGTCCGATCTGAAAGTATCGGCTTATACAAAAATCTTGAACTTTTTGTCGGTGACTCCTCAACTATCAGATTTAAAGTACGGTAATTAACTTAAATTAATATTACTGTTATTATAAATCTGGCTTGAGTTTATCTCAATAATGTTATTGACTTCGTCAGAAATACTTCTGTTCATTTTAAGTGGCTGTTTAACTAAAACTATAACTAAAAAGTAATGGACCTACATAATCAATTTGGATTCCATTTAATAATGTCTGTGAATTTCCAGCCTACTTTCGGTGAAAAAATCTGATTCATATTGCAACCGATACCTACAATCTTTCAAGATATCCGGTTTTTTTCTCATTGTAAATACACAGCGTTTTAAATGAGGATAACAATATCATACAATTATTTTTGAGAAAGGCCATAAACATTGTCATTATGTAGACAAATACATGTTTTGTAAATATTATTAAGAATGTAAGACGTAATCATAGTTCAGCATTTGATATATGGATACCGGGTCACCAAGGCATACCCGGCAATGAAGAGGCCGACAGACTGGCAAAACTGGGCACACTGGAATGCCCAGTTGAGCCAGTTGTAGGGGTCCCCTTCGCTACATCAGGAAGAAAATCATCAGGGACTGCTTGGAGCAGGAACATCGGGCTTCCTGGAAACAGAGCCAGGGATGTCGCCAGGCAAAAGCCATGATGGAGCAACCACTACAGGAGAAAACCAAGGCCCTACTTGACATGAGCAAGAAGAACCTTAGAACCACTATCGGTCTCCTCACCGGACACACGACCCTTAGAGCTCATCTATTCAACCTTGGTTTGACTGAGAGCAAGGATTGCCGAATATGTGGCGAGGAACCTGAAGACAGCATACACATCGTTGGTCGCTGTCCAGGGCTCGCCGCCAAAAGACACTTTTTACTGAGACGAGCCTTTCTCGAACCCAGAGATCTGCCCAACTTGAAGGTCAGTGATCTACTTGGACTGGTAAGAAGTACCGGACTACTAGCTGACCACTGACCTAACCACATAGTGGGTAGTTACAAAAGACCTCACAGATCTAGGGGACATCAAGGGCTGGAAACAAGCCCCCCACTCTATCTACTACTACTACTACTACTACTAAGACGTAATCATACATCCAAGCGTATGCATGTCTAACTAGAATTATAGTCGAATTAGATTGTATTATATTGTGTTTGTATTACCCAACTCATTTGTTTCGTTACTATGGTTATAATTTGATCCGATTACATTATCCTGAGGATTTACGAGACTACCCTTTTGGATTAACAGCCGAGGAACGGGCGATTGTCTCACATGAATTTTATCTTCCAACTATTTCCATCTGCGGTCCTTGTAATCCTACAATAATTGCCAAAGTTGCCGCTGCGGGACTGCCGTTCGTTCGCGGTGGAAATTATTAAGAGCACATTGTACTTGGAGTAGGTGAAATTCGATTTTGGGTAAATTGTTACGCATTTGTCGGTTTAACAAAACTCGGTTAATAATGATACAGATCATTACGCATTTGCGATGGAGAATGAAAACAGTAATGCAGATTTAGTACTAATCCATACTACTATACCTGGATGTCTACAAGCATCCGGCGAGCCGGAATTATTTGTCTTTTTTTTACTTGTGTGTATTATTAACTAAAAATGTACCTGGATACGGATGCGATTATAGAAACAGACATTGGGGAATATGACTGTCGATCTTCGTAAAGAGCGATCGATTTTTCATTCAATTTACTAAAGAAAAGGTTTTTTGTCCTGTCGGCCAATAAACATAAATCAAAATCCAAATTCATTCATTGCAGTCAGGCCTTTAAGAGCGGGCTTCTTTCTAGTTATTTAAAGTTAGAAGATTATTATATAAAACTTTAATCTCACGAACATTAGACCTGTATCTAAATAATCGTATAACATAGTAAAATAAGATTTATAGCAACAGATATTTACAAATGTTAAGCATCTCGGATATTTTAACAAGAATCTGTAGTGGATTATCACATTCTTCTCTACCTTTGCCCAGCAATCACCTACCACTGTCTTCTTCTACACGGTTGTCGATGTTGATTTCAATGCATTTTCTCCTACCTTGCACTAGTATTTCAGACTCTCCATAGCCAAAATATCCATTTATGGACGTGGTAATGAGCTTAAGTTGGCAATAATATACGTACGTACAGGGTTCGCCGTGCCGGGGGCGCTCTATGCTATCTGCGGTGCAGCGCGACAGACTGATAATATATACTCACGCGCTTGGTGCACGATTTGCTCGAAATGCGTAAGGTTGCTGCGCTATCGCATTTTTATAAAAAAAATGTTGCAAGCATTATCGTTAAATATCATCAACCTATTTTGTGTCCCACGTTGGGCAGTCATTATATTAGTCAGTATATTATTTGCTCGTAAAACTCGAAAATTTCCTAATTTTGCCAAATGTTTTTAAAAATCGGTTGTATTACCCCAAGACTTTCCCAGCAAATAGACAACCCCCCTGCCAACCCCCCTCCCTTCCTTCCCGCAACCAACTTAAACTGTTTGTAGTTTTTTCCGTGGTATTAAAATGGTATTTTTCCAAAAATTATGTAATATTTTCTTATATATAACGGACTTGAAAAATATTATTTGTTTCGCTATATTAGATATTTCAAACAAAAGATCTCTGTCCCGAATTTCAAGTCTCTACGTGCAATATTTCGAGACTGAAGTATGATTAGCGCGCCGCCAGCTGAACCGATTTCAACCATATATTTTTTTTAATTTCATACGTTAATAAAATGAATGGCGGAAATTTTTATATTCTTAGTATTGCTTGTATGTGAGATATTTCAACAAAAATTTCACAATACGATTTCGGCAGCACAAGGCATCTGTTTATCAAATGTAAAGTGTCTAAGTCTAATATTTAAAGATTGAAATATGACTGGTAGACCGATTTCAACCATAACCACCTTTTCAACTCTTGCCATGATCAAATGATGCCTGCATGCCAAATTTTAGCTCAATCGGATGAAGCGTTTAGGCACTATGTGGAGGAGTACACACACATACACACACACACACACACACAAACAGACATACAGAAACACAGTCTTCAGTTTAGAAACGGTCTTAATCATCTCGGGAGGGGGGAGGGGGGTCAATATGTATATATCCGTCTTCATCTCGAAAAAAAATAGAGCGCGTTCACAAAAACTCATTGTCAGTGGGTAGGCCGGTAAAGGAAAAACCGCATTTTATTAAAAGCAATTTACAAAAAAAATACAATTTACATTAAAAACATCAAATAAAACATTAAACCACAGAAAGAAATTAAACTGTTATAAGATGATGTTTATTGTTCGATGTCGCCTAACTAAGCGAAGCTTGTGATTGATCGGACATTCTATAAAAACAGTGTACATTAATTAAAATGAAAAAAAATCACAAGTAAACAAGTAAAATAAAAAAAAATAGGGATTACACAAAATTATTTAAAACATGGTAGTTATTAAATAATCTGTTTAAAATAATCATAAGCATATACTTATAATATGCACTTTATTAAATATATATATATATATATATATATATATATATATATATATATATATATATATATATATATATATATATATATATATATATATATATATATATATATATATATATATATATATATATATATATATATATATATATATATATATATATATATATATATATATATACTTATATATATATATATATATATATATATATATATATATATATATATATATATATATATATATATATATATATATATATATATATATATATATA